>JAMPIV010023130.1:0-45650 GCA_024509875.1 Oreohelix idahoensis
CAACCCCCTCCGCGGGAAAAAAAATTATTTATGTTTTTTTTTTGAAAATTTAAGTCCCAAAAATTTAGAGAAAATAAATTATATAATTTGGCTACCAAAAAATTACCGATAACAAATGAAAAAAGTACATCCACCGAAATATCACAAGAACATTTAATATTACAACTAAAACATCAAACATAATCAATCAAAATATCCCAATGAATGTTACCAAAATGTAAATTAAAACAAAAGCATCAATCATAATACAAGCATACCACAATTAAAACTCAATTGAAACACTAAGCTAAGTACATTTAGTCCAATCAACAACCAATAGAAAGTGGAAAGAACAAGATCACGAAACAGAAGAATGATCTGTAGTAAAGAAAGTAAGAAATCGACGGAAAATGAGAAACAATTAACAATAGCACAAGATAACCCACATAAAAAAACAATTTTCATGTAAAATAAATACAACGTTACCAAATACTAGTTACATTATCTTACGTTATATAATTTAATTTAACTAAGTTACCAAAGTTATACTTAACTGAAAATAATTATAAACCTTACACAAACAAATAATAGCATTTGCGATAACTAAGTTTTGACCTAACGCACAATCAACCGCTAAATAATAAAAAATACATCATAATATCAAATAAGACAAACTTCCAAAGAAGTAATATCCCTTTCAATCATAGGGTACACAAAAATAAATTACAATGCCAAAAAACAATTTTTTTCCCAAAATTACCATACAAAATATTTCAGAACAATAAGTTATCAAAAAATCGAATTATTATTTAAGTAATTCTAAGTCATAACTAATAAACTAACAATGAAATTAACTTTTAACAAAATGAGAGAAGCATAAAATATCTTATCCCTAGACAAACACTTAAATCAAAACATGTAAGTTTTTTTTTTCAAAAAATACATCACCAAAAAAAACCTAAGAAAAATACGGTGTCATCTGTATATCAACTTTCCAACATACAAACATAACATAATGTTACAACAATCTGTCCATCTTTTAACAAACAAAAGTATCAGATGTGTCTATCAATTTTACAAAAAAGTTCAATTTAATTTATAAGTTAATTCTGACTAACAATAGCGTTGAGCTTCAGTGTTATTTAACTGTAAATTTATATCTTACTCAGCCTAGTATGATATATACTATAAATAAATCCAAAATTTAATGGTACAATAAGATATGAAAAAGAAGTCCTATAAAAATACCTGCAAATGTTTTGTTTATCAAATTAATTTGTTGCAAAAATGTTGAAAAAAATCTTATTATTTAAATTCTAGGTACTATGCTATGACAAGGTCAGTGTTTCAACATATGTTAACAATTCAAATACACAATTATTTCTAATACATGCAAGATAATTCTACAAAATCATATTACACAACATAATAATAAATCCACATAATTATCCTAACAATTACAGCTACAAATCGAAAAATATACAGCAAAATGAGCACAGGTTTGACACCGCTCACTGCATTTATCAAAAATTACAAACAAATTATTACCAACACATATGTTACACACAATCAAAACAGAATAGTATACAATTGCATAAAAAATTGGACTGGTACATTCGAAACAGTCATATATGTTCCACAAAAAATATATATTTATAGCAATCAAATAATGCATAAAGATGAACATCATAATGTTTCAAAGAAATTACAAATATTTTAATAGAACATCATATAATATATTATCCACAGAATACAATAACATGTACTATTCTAAAAAATAAATCAGCTGTAAAAAAAAAAATATTCCCGTCAATCCGTCATTAATTCTTGATCCTCCAAAAAGTGACTCGTCATATGTATAGCGAGATGCTCATAGGTTCTGCTTGATAGATAATCCACATTCTTCACGAATAATGTCAACAAGTGCGCCAACTCATCACAACGTCGCACGCTACGAGACAATACCAATGAAAATTTCTATTAATCATCTGTTAGATTTAATAAGGAAAAACGGAAAATCAACTTTCACGTTTACCTATCCCTTGTGGTGGAGTAGAGTCTTGGCCCCTTTTCACACATCTCAACAAGTCCTCCTTAAACGAGTAAACATCACAGAAGGCTTAGCGACCACTTGACCGTAACGAAAGTTCATCTCTGCTGTAGGCTGAAAAAATTTACTACATTCCCAAGAACGAGATGACCTTTCGACACCACCAGTGTGACAATCAATAGTGTTATTACTTTGCTTGTTAATAACTTTGCTCTTATGTGGAGCACAGCTAACCTGGTTACAATTTCTATAATTGCTGTTAAGAACATTGTTATTTGTTCCATTAACACAGTTGTACTGTTTTACATCCCAGTTAGCATAATTACAATTAGCATTTCCTCTTGGATAAAAATATCTACTAGATAGAAATGGCTTTCTATCAACAAATTTATTACCAGATTGACACTCTTTCCCATAATTATTTCCACTATAATTTCTAATACTCTTAGAATCACGATACTGTGATCTGTCAAATTGTTTCTTGTTTTTAGGCAAAGAAACATTACTACATGAAGAACTCCCTTGGTACATTTTAACCTCATGGTTATTTCTCCTATCAAAAGTGTTTTTCTCTTTACTTGTGGCAGTGTGTTTAAGAAATAGGTCACACTGACTTCACTGGGTATGACCGAAAGATTTAACAATATCTTTATTGTTTTTCACAAAATATGTTTCCTTCCTGGAACAAGTAGTTCTATCTTTTTTCCCTGTTATCAAGCCATCAGGGTTCTCAATTAATCCCTTGTTGGCTTTTAACATCTTGAATTGAAATTTATTATTAATTCTTTTGTTATCCACAGGACTGTCTAACACTGTAGATTTTCTTTTGCTAGTTTGCCGCCAGGAACCAATATCGCTAAAATCATCGGCATTGCGTTGAAAGTTATATTTCCCACGAAAAGACCTGTTTCCCCTATTCTTGACTTTAGAATCAGCAAAAAGTGTATAGGACTGACTTTTTGCTTTTTGTCCATTACTGTCAACACTGACAGAAGACCACCTTTTTTTCTTTAAGAGAATGTCAAGTAGACCATCTATTCTCGTTCTGGCTTCTGAAATTTAAATATCCTTAAGTGCAATCTGCTCACTTAATTTATTGTTTAAACTCTTAGCTCTTAAAACCTTGCAGCTTTCATCTGCTAGCATATTTTCAAACTTAGTGACTTTCTCTCTCTCAACCATCAACTCTACTAATGTCTCTTTCTCATACTGTTCTTTATTTGCTCTCAACTGAGTCAACTCTAGCTGTAGTGACTCAATCTTAATATCATCATTGTTATTCATAATTTCATTATTCTTCTTAAGGGGTACAATATTCATGTCCTTAGTTTGATCACTGAGAATCTCATTATCATGCCTCACCTCATGAAGCATTTTTATATAAGTTTGCTCATGTTCATTGTTCTCCATTTTCAATTTGTCATACATCTGTTTATTCTGCTGGGCCACTTGTGTAATATTTTCCACCTCATCTTGCTTCTCTTTCATCTGAACCTCCAATTGCTTTATGTTTAACAATGCTGAATCCAAACTTGCTTGAACACTAGCAAGTTCTGAGTTTGATTTGTCTAAATCATCTGTAAGTTTAGAGACTTTTTCATGTAACTTACTTACTTACTTCAGCAGTACATTCTATGAAACTTTCCCTTTGCTCTAGGGTACTCTGTTTTATGTCCAGCTGCTTCTTCTCTTCTAGCGTCCTTTTCTGAATTCTCTCATCACTTTCATGAATTAGCTTTTCATATATCAATCTATTTATTTCAGACTCAGTCAGCTCACGGTCTCCAAATCCTAATATTTCACGGTATTTGTCATACTCCCACATTTTATAAGAGTTTCAACTGACTAAATCAATTACTGTACACCAATTCCTGTTATAGTACCTATATACAGCATACATTACCTATGCATCAACATATTGTATAATCAATCGATATATTTATCGAAACAAAACGACAATCATCAACAGGAAATAGCGATGGATAGTATAGGCAGACTTGCTGAAATGCAGAAAAGTGGCACAATCTACACAGAACAAGATCACTTATCTTAACATACTTCCGTCCCTTCCGACAACACACCAGATATCACATAGTTCTGCAGATAAAAACGTTCCAGCGCAGAAAGGTACATGAACTAGACTTTCTTCTCTTCAGGTTCTTGCCAAAGTGTAGGATGCGCTCAACACAGCATCAGCACACAGGAAACACCACACAGCAACCTCCGTGACTTTTGACTTGAAATAATTTGCAAACGACTCTTCAAAACACTTCACATTTAGTTAAACTTGACTGTCTACAAACAACCTGTCAAATTCCCACTGTTATATTCTACCGTGTTGGACACAGTTAACAAACTAGGTCGAGGACTATGAAGCAATGCTAGGATACCTAAGCCACGCCTACACAGGGCTCTCCTATCACGCGAACTCCGTGGGTTTCATTCCGTTAAATAAACTGGCCCACCAGATATGTAGAGAACTGATTTATTTAGGGTTGTTGAAGACTACCAAACTGTAACCGTAGAATTCCACCAAATGTTACCAGTAGAAATATTAATATTATTATATACGATGACTGGTCTTGGAGATTGAATAAATGGTGATGGGTGTTACTTTAATGGTCAAACTGTTCAAAAAACACCGTTCTCGCACTACTTGCACGGGCTAGCCACAAATAGCTAAACACCCGTAGCTCAAAACAGTTCATAGTGCATACCTCTACACAATAGAACTGACCGGCGTTCACACGCTTTGTAACTTCTCGATCACACGAGGGAATTCCCCTAACACAATTTTAACTTAACATCAGCTTAATCAAGCAACGTAACCCGCAATCGAATCTATTCTCTTAACATTTTCAAGATCACCTCCCCTTGCTAATATTTACTCTTTATCATACCTCCCGATACGCAAACAACGCGGCGGGCAGGAATTGATCCCACAGATCCGGTTTTTCGTGTGCCCGCTTCCTCAGGATAGAAATGAGAGTCCCATTGAACCTCTCTACCTGGCCGTTCCCTTGCGGATGGTACGGACTACAATGAAAGTGTCTGGCTTGAAATAGCTTAAAAACTTCTTCCGTTAGTTTCCCCTTGAACTGAGAGCCATTATCAGTCAAGATTTGATGCGGGAATCCTAATCGGGTGAATATTGTAAATAGTGCCTCTGCTACATGTTTTGAATCAATTGATGGCAGGGCTTCCGCCTCTCCCCACATAGAACAAGTGTCCACCAGAGTAAGGATGTAACTGTTCCTCCTCTTGGTCCGAGTGAGAGGTCCCACAATATCCACTGCAACCCTCTCAAAAGGTGTTCCCACTAAGGGCATTTCCCCTAGAGTTGCAGGAGCAGTCCAGTGCTTTGGAGCTACCCTTTGACATTCTGGACAGGATTTGACATATCTTTTTATATCCTCCGTTATCCCTGGCCAGAAGTAATGACAAGCTATACGCTGTCCTGTGGCGATGATCCCCATGTGACCACTGAAGGGAATCGCATGCCCGAGTTCCATCACTTTATCCCTATATGAAGTGGGAAGAACCAGCTGGTTGTGACCATTTGTTCCAGTTCCGGCCGTCCTGTATAATAGTTTGTTCTTCATAAAGTATTCCCCCTTGCTTGGAGGTGTGTGGCATTTGGGCAATTTTTTAAAACATGGCTTGAGTGTCCTATCCTCAGCCTGCGCCTTCCTCATCTCCTCTGGATGAGCATTTATAGGTTCACCTTCTTCCTCCTTTTTCTGTGACCTGGTCTGCACTGTCGCCATGATCACAGGTCTCTCGGGATTCTCCAAGAAGACGTATCTACACCCCAATATCAGAGGGTAGATTGGTTCATCTATCACTGCTGCTCTGATTTCTCCTTCCACATAGCGAGTTTTCACCGTTATCCTTGCGATGGGAAGTGTCATGAGTGGTATGTCCTTAGTCGCCCCTTGTATTTCCACTGTTTCTGTGGTATACTGACTTGGGTCCACTAGGCTAGACTTCACAACTGAATCATAATCCAAACCGGTATCATAAAGGCACCTTATGGTGACTCCATTACAAATAACATCCTCACAAACTGGGGGGGTGATAAGGTTCCTGCTGTCCATTAGGATTAACCTTTAATCTTTGAGTCCCCGACTTCATTGCAGCAATGTTTGAAGGTTTCCTTCTACAAAACTCGGTGTTATGGTTATCTTTCTTGCACCATTTGCACCATCTTTTTCCTTGGTTAAACGGTTTTCTTTCATTGTATTTTTTGTCATTGAACTGTGAGTTTCTGTCTCGATAGTCATTTCTTGGCCGTTCAAAGTTTGTCCTGCCTTTATTACCCTGTTCTCTATTTTCAAATTTATTAAATGGCTGTGGAGCTTTAAAAGTTTCTATGTGCTTCTTTTTAGTGCCACTTACCTCTGCCTGGGCTGCCTGATACCTCTCAGCGACATTTAAAACCTCCCCCAACTTCTCTGCACCTTGTTCCATGAGAAATTTTCTCAAGTCTGGAGCCATGGACTCTCTCAATTGCTCTATCATGATCATCTCTTTAAGATCTTGGGTCTTCCCCAGAGCAGTCCATTTCTCCAAATAGGTTTCCAGTCTGGCAGAGAATTGGTGGTATGTCTCCCCAGACAACAGTTTGGCATTTCTAAATTTCTTACGATAAAATTCACCTTTTTTTCGTACCTCAATAACAAAGCCTGCTTTAGCATGTCATAATTGTCTTGGTCTTCTCTGTTCATTTTTGCGAAAACTTCATAAGAAATACCTCTCAGTCCCTGTGATAACTTTAAACTCCACCTCTCTCTCTCTCTCTAACCCATATGTAGTAGCTAATAACTCAAAACGACTGAGGTACCCCTCGATGTCATCGTCTTTTTCAACAAAATGGTCTAAATGAAACCCCATAGCTGATGTTGAGCCTCCCTGACTAGGCGTAGCATCTGAGGCAAAAGGGCTGGCACTATTTTCAGGAGCCTGGCCTTGTAACTCCAGCTCCCTTAGTCGTAATTCGTGCTCCCTTTGCAACCTTCTATCTTCTGCCTCCCTTTCGGCCTTTTTATCTTCTGCCTCCCTTTCGGCCTTTTTATCTTCTGCCTCCCTTTCGGCAGTCAATCTTTTATCTTCTGCTTCCCTTTGCTGTCGTTTTTCTTCTGCCTCAATCTGCAGCCTCTTAAGTTCTCTATCAGCCTCAATTTGTAACCTCTTCTCTTCAGCTAACCTCCTATCTTCCCTTTCAATATACTTGTCACATTCAGCAGTTACATACTGAATTAAAACCTGACCATCCATTCCCATTTCCTTCGCCGTTAGCACAGCAGCTGATCTGAACTTTGCCAGCTCAGCCATCACACAAAATAACAATGATCAAGGTAAAATTCTAACTAATCAATAACCAAAGTAATTCTAATTAACTATTGACTAAGGTAATTCTAATTAACCAATTAATTAATTAATTACCACTGGCTGTGAAGATTCACCAACTTTTATTTTCACTTTCAATTTTAAGGGACACTTTTAATTTTTACAATTTGTCCCCCTGATTTAATTCTCCCACCAGGAGATCCTAATATTACTGATAAGCTAATTATCCCTGGACAAGACCCCAATATATGTAGTGGATTTTGATGGTATTGTATGGTTGATGTTACCTAGTGTGATGTATGAGGTCAGCTGTGAAGGCTCCTGAGATAAATGTAGATGTGAATTACAGAAGGCCCTTCTTACTACCACTTACGACCTCACACATATCTTTTTTTTTTTTTACTAATGAATGTAGCTACGTTAAGAGTCTAGGGTACTGATATGTAATGTGTTGTTTTAGATTACACACACACACACACACACACACACACAGATATTTAATAAGTCTAATAATAATAAACTTTATAACACACTGAACTAACTCAGGCTGTTTTAGTTTTAAAATTTAAATCTTTTGATAAATTTATTTGTTCTGAACCAAATGTTTACTTGGTCAGAACATAAGAAATATTATGGAGTTATAAATGGAATGCATAATCATATGACATAATAAAATGGAATGTGTATATCTAATTATTTCAAATGACTGGTTAATATTAATTATATTAAGATAGTCCCAGGAGAACTTATTACTAGATATGCTTTTGGGGTGGTGTCATCACTCCCAGTCTATGACTACCAAACATTGTCCATTGAGTTATGGGATTAATACATGGTTTATTTTCCCACAATGGTATGTCTTTATTTGATGGTGAATTCGTTGATAATTTAGTTGATAAGTTAGTTGATAAGTCGTTGGTGAATTTGTTGGTGAATGTCCAGCAGGCCAGATATCACTTATCTCGCCTGCGTCGATCTTGTACAAGAGTCTGGTGGCCCCTCCTCTCCGTGCTGGGGGATAATATACGGCTGCTCTGACACAATGTTAGACTGCACTGGTCCACACTTGTGTATATCACTACAGCATTTGGCACCGCTTTGGTGCCAAACAGAAACTCACAATTCTGAATCAAAAGTATTGGGTCATGTGTCAGAACTCTACCTCCTGAGCCACTTCTGCACACAAAACTACACAACAACACCACACAGACTAGGTCAGATCTCTCTGACCACACAGCACATCTTACCCAGTTGGTTTCACATAGTACTAGTTCCCCAAGACTATATTGCATCTGAGATATGTTCAATAGCTTCCTGCTATTGAATAAGATAGGTGATATGTTCCACTGATCTCAACACTAGATCCTTTTTCCTAGTTTTATTTAGGCATTCCTATATCTGCTCTTTGTATGTATTTCTCTAGATCCTGAACTTGGGCTGGGGACCTAGAGCGAACACTTACTTGTCGTAATCATTTTTATGATATGGCAGTATCAATCACTCGAATTATTAAAATATACCAAATAAATACTGTTCATTCTTACCAGAATTCAGAATTGAGAACACAGTTAAATTTGCTAGCAAAACTTAGCTGAGCTGCTGGCTGTATGATGGCGTCCCACTATATATTTGTATTCTTCTGGAATCATCACCACTATTACTTTAAACTGCGTCTCTGAACAGACTTATGTCAAATGGCAAAATTTCACATCTCTGTCCCGCTACTATAAAATGCGTTGACCAATCGCCGACTTCCCCCCTAACTTTCAAATCGACAACCAAAAGTCACTTCAGTCAGATCTCAGTCAAGTATGTATTACGGTCTGTCAGTCCGTCTGTCTCTACTTGTTTTTTCATAAAAAACACGCTTGGTTCTACATGCATTTTCTACACAAATCTGCCTCCTAAGTTATTTTTAGCTACAATTCTCCACCATTTCCCCTCTCCTTAATTACAGCTCGATTTTTACGTTTGCAGGCTCAAGGCCAAAATTTTCGAAACTTTAGTGACATTAGTTAACAGTGCAGTCGCTCGTCTGATATGAACAATACAGTCTTTTGTCAATATCTTCTTTATTATCTATCCGTCTGTATAAATGAAAGCATATTATTTCTCTGCTCAAGATGGGCTATCAAACTAGCTAGGTTTTATTTTCATAACTCTATTATTAAGAAAAAACATATTTTTTCTCAAGTTTAGTTTTTGAAATTTGTTCGAGAACCTTCTCTCATGTGTTTTGCCGCGGCATTCAAATAAAGACCAAGTATCGAAAAACGTCCAAGAAATGACTGTCTCGAATAAGAGCTAAGGTCCTTTTCTTGTCCATTTCCTTACTTATGTCAACTAGGGACGTGAATTTTTTTTCCTTTCACCCCCAATTGCGTCTTTTTTTGCCGTTCGAACTTCTAACACGTGTTCAGTCATATTTTTCCTTTTGGTGTCCTCCGTTCTCTCCCGTCTACAAAGGGTAAACGTTTCGTCTGCACTTCCAACTCGTTAGTTTTAAATGGCGGTGGGAAAGGCTGGCATGGGCGAGCATGTCTCCTAGTATCTGACGCATTATTTTTAACCCTACATTTTATCGTTAAATTTGGAGATATTTTAACGTTGTATCATGGTAAATTTATCACACCGGAGTGCAGTGATGACGATTGTGATCAACAATAAGATTACTACGTATTTCTTCATTCATAAAATTGTGAAAGGTTTAATAACTTATGGCTGACTCATTATTTGTACACGATACCACAAAACGTACATTAGCGAAACTGATATTTAAAAAAAACGTGGTTTTGTCAACATCTTTATGACTACACCCTGTTAGCCTTAACACCTGCGCCTACAATTTTAAAAGCTGTGATCACTTATATGCCTTTGACATTCAGGTCACTGTGATCAGATCATGTTGCCATGCTGACTATAGTGGTCTGATCTGGAGAATCGGATAATTTTTCTCCCAGTATGCCTTAACTCTTGTCTCAGGCACTTTCAAGGTTTTAACACTGTACCAAAACGGATGCTAACTTTTTCACATATGTTTCATAACATGCAGCAACTACGTATGTTTATGGAACAATATCTCGCCATTCATACAAACATCGTTGTAAATTCATAGAAGATTATTTTGAAGTGGTTCACGTTTTTAAACACAATAATAAATTTTGTTTTATATCTAATAAAGTACGGGCATGAGGAAATTTGAATTAAATCAGACGGGCGAACCGTTCGGCTCTTATGGTGGATACAGTTAATACCCACGGTTTGAACACCAAACACTGCGTTGTCTGAGGAAGCCTTGTGTATTAATTGTTAAAATAATTTTGTTTTATATATATTTTTCGTATCTGTTTATGTTTTATTACGTATATATACACACGCGTAATTTGTGTTTGTTTTATTATTCTATTTTGACGCGCTCGCGCGCGCACACACAAATAATTTCCCCCAAATTTCGTTTATTTTCTCCCTTTGTCACTATTACTTTTTATATTATTATTATTAGTTACACATTTATTTGTTGTTCTGTTTTTCTTTTTTTTTTGTTGTATATTCACTCGTGTTTTTTGTCTTCTATTTTATTGCTGTTGTATCAAGCGAGTTCTATTTATTGTCTTTACCCGCTTTCCTACTCCTGGTTTTTACATTCCTTCCTAGTTTTTAATATGTTTGGTAGAATTTCAGACTTGGATTTTTCTTAGTAACAACAACATCCTTTCTGACGTTTGTTATCTATTATCAAAAAATGTTATTTAGATTAATTCTTACTTTCTTGTCTTGACTACTTGTCATGTGTTTGTTTCAACCAACGAAGACATTTTATTCCTAACATATTCTCTGTCTTAGTCTTGTCCTAAAATAAGACTTGTCTGTCATTCATCTGTTTTTGTTTGGAGATAACTATTTAAGGTTACGTAACCAGACCTAACGATCTTTTATATTTGGACACGCGCCCTAATATAACCGACTATGGTTGAACGGGACACGCTTCGAAAAAACGAGGCAAGATTTAATATTTAAAAAAATAATAACCATTATTGCTTCTTTCTTCAAGATACAACAGGAAGATTAAAATACGTAAAGAATAATTACCCAGTTACGTTGGGCGGACGTTTTAATGTCCAACTCTCGTAGCGAGGTGGTGGTTCAGGCAGACGGTTCTGGGTTGGAGACCGCAGTAAGCAGATCCCGTCTGCGAGATACCTAGTTGTGTGTATTATTGATTAACATGAAGGTTAACAAATAAAAGACAAACTATGAAGACCGAGAGATTCATAGCCCCCACTTAACACAGACGTCAATACAGTGTTTCTCAACATTTTTGTGTTCACACTTGTTGTCGTATATTTTTAGATAGGTTAGAAGATATTTATGGTCCCGTCTGAGCAGAGGTGATAGTGGTAAATAGGCTAGAATAAAGGTGTAAGCATAGATCTCACGAGTGAATAGTTAAGAAGAAAAAAGTTGTCTCTGGACTGAATAGTTTCTGTAGTCCAGCCTATCTATACGACTATATTGTAGTGTAAGACACTCTTCCAACCCCTTATCACTAAAGATAAGTTTAACTAAACACACCAAAACACAATTATGTGACAAAAAGACACACAAAAAGTGAAAAACTATGGTTGATTGGGTGTGGGTCTGACATACACATAAATGTAAGTTCTTTTTGGTGTTATTATCATTAAACATTTTACAACATCAAACATATAGAGAAATCAATAAAATCATGTTTACAGATATATGAAAATAACCGAATAAGTGCCCTCTCATTGTTGAGAAATTATCCCAAAAGATG
Source organism: Oreohelix idahoensis (assembly GCA_024509875.1). NCBI lineage: Eukaryota > Metazoa > Mollusca > Gastropoda > Stylommatophora > Oreohelicidae > Oreohelix > Oreohelix idahoensis. Next base: position 12,174 of record JAMPIV010023130.1, read on the forward strand.
TTAATAACCCAAAGGTCAAAGATAAGCCCTAGGTTACAGAACAGACTATGAAGAACAAGTTCCCCACTAAATTACTACTCAGTAAAGTACTCAGTTTAGCGAAAAAAAAGAAGTTAGTACAATAATTGTAATAAAGGAAAATATTCCCTCTCTCTATCTCTCACTCTGTCATATGTGGCCACAAACACCCTTCCTTACCGATTAGTGGTGTTGGTATCCCTTGAACAATTACAATAGTCTGAACCTATAATGTCAGGTGGGTTGCCCAAATTTGGCTCTAGTCCAACCTATATATATATATATATATATATATATATATATATATATATATATATATATATATATCGAATAATAATTACAAGGTGGACGCCAAATTTGGTGGTTTAAATTTTCTTGGATGAATCATGTGTCACCGCAAATAGTTACTGAAGTGAGACGATATTAGGTAGTCTAAGAATAACTATGATACAACTTGAGGTGAGCCATATTAACTAGTCTGAGTATAACTATGGTAAGACTTGAGGTGAGACCATATTAGGTAGTCTATGGATAAATATGATACAACTTGAGGTGAACCATATCTAATCTGAGTTGTGGGATCCGTGCTGGTGTAGTGGCTACGGCGTTGTACTGGCGACTAGGTGTTCATGGTTCAAACCCGGGCGTCAGCGTTTGAAGGAATGTTTACGACCGGAAATTTGACTGAATAACCTGAAAGGCTCCTGTGATAAACCCTCTGTGGATGGGAAGGCGCAAAGCCCCTGACCGGGTTGGAAGGAAAGTCCTCAGGTTCCCCAGCCTCGCAATGACATGTCATTGGGCCAAAGGACTAAAAGCCCAAGTGCCACTGGTTAAAAAAAAAAATCTAGTATGAGTATAACTATGATAAGACTTGAGGTGAGATCATATTAGGTAGTCTAAGAATAACTATGATACAACTTGAGGTGAAATATTAGCTAGCCTGAGTATAACTATGATAAAACTTGAGGTGAACCATATTAGCTAGTCTGAGTATAACTATTATAAAACTTGAAGTGAGACCACATTAGGTAGTCTGAGTATAACTATGATAAATCTTGAGGTGAACCAAATCATGTAGTCTGAGAATAACTATGATACAATTTGACGTGAACCATATTAGCTAGTCTGAGTATTACTACATTAACGGCCACAGAAACGACCTGTGTCTCGTGTGAAAGCTCTTAGTCAGGAGCAGACTAACACAAATAAAAGAGGAAAGAAAGAGAACTAAAATTCATTTATATAAAAGATAAATCGAATGGTTCGAATCATTTATGAAAGTCACTGTTGTCGCTTTGGTAAAATCTGTTTGCCCTATTATTTAGATTAAATACCCTTTTCAACCCATTCTGTAATGGGCCATTTCTGTCATAAGGGATATAATGTATGAACTTTTCTAAAACCTATTTATGACGCTAGACTGATGTTAGACCTGAAATTGGCTGGTCATTTTTTTTTTTTTTTTTTTTTCGTACGCCCGCTAATACTCGAGGCGAAATCTCAGGTTATTATTTTTTAATGTCTAACCTGACATTGATTTTTACGTGAGTATCCTATTTTCTTGTACAGAGACAAGTGTCCCTCGCCATTCAGGCATATACTCGCTGTTTTCGGAGGTACCCATTATAGCTGGGTCGGCTCAGGAGCCGCCAGTCCATGGTCGACGACACTCCTTTAAATGTCTTCGCCAGGTCTCGAGTTAATCCAGTCCAAATCCCGGTCGACGAAAAATCCTCAAATGTCGTCGCCCGGGTTTGATCCTGAATCACCCGGTCGCCAGAGCAGTGTTGTAACTACTACGCTAGCGCGGCTCCTGGCTGGTCCTGAAAGTGATCACTAGTTGACTGCCTGCATTCTTCCTGCCGTCTGCTTGTTCTTAATGTTCGATCAATTGCTGAGGTCTTTTTCTGCATGCGTGTCTTTTGCCACATCTGTTCTCTCTATTTATCTGGCAACCCTGACAAGGGCTAGTCCTTAAAAGAACTACTAGCTAATGTGTGGATCCTTGTGGATTTTTGTTAGCTCATGTTATGTGTCTATTACCTGTGTTGTTTTCCTTGGCTTCTTTCTTCTTCTTCGATCCTTGGCCACCAACCGTCAAAGCAGTCGGTGGCCATTACGCCTGGTGGCGTCTTGTAGGGCAACAACAAATTGATTCCATTTTGCTCGGTCGGTGGCCAGTACAGTGCCCCAACTCTGGTTCATTCTTTGCATCTCAGCCTCCACAGTCTTCCGCCAAGTTGTTTTTGGTCGGCCTCTCTTTCGTTTTCCTTCAGAGGTAGATAGCATAGCTGTTCTTGTGATGGTATCGGGGTCTCTTCTGAGGACATGGCCAACCCAACTCCAGCGTCTGCCAGCTATGATGTTGTGCATGTTCTCATGCTTGCTCCGAGTAAGCAGATCCCGGTTTGTGATGGTATTCGGCCAAAAAATTCGGTGAATTTTTCTTAGGCATGTTGTGTGAAAAGAGGACAATTTCGAAATTTCTTTGTCTGTAACTCTCCAGCATTCCGCACCATAGAGAAGCACAGAAAGCACAAAGCTCTGATATAATCTTAATTTTGTGCTTGTGCTGTACTGAGAGGACTTCCTTATGTTGTTTAGACTAAAAAAGGCTGTTCTTGCTTTGTTCATTCTGTTGTTGATGTCTTTGCTTGCTCCGCCATCTGGTGTTACTATGCATCCTAGGTATGTGAAGGTGTCTGTCTGTTCCAGTTGCTGATTCCTTACTAATATGGGCTCAGGTTTGCTGACATTGAGCGTCATTACCTCTGACTTCTTTAGGTTGGTGTTTAAGCCCACCTGCTGGCTATACTTATTAAGTCTATCCGTTTTTTCCTGGATGTGTTGATGTGAATGTGCTAGTAGTGCAATGCCATCTGCATATTCCAGATCTTCCAATGTACTATATTTTCTAAATAGGAAGATCTTCCTTGGCTCAACCTGGTTTATTCCTTTCTTGATGATTATTGGAAGTGAAGGATTCATATTTAATTGTCTTCTTATTTTTTTTTCTATTTCAGCCCACTATTATCCTCGGGAGCTGTCACTTGCGTTCTTGAGCTAAGTGTGTTGCTTGACTACTCAGAGCTCAGTTTGTTTTCGGATTTCTGCGACGTTGTCTACCCATTTGCTTCTTGGTTTCCTCCTTGCCTTGAAACCACATCTTTTACTGTTATTGGACGTCTGCGATGTTGTCTATCCATTTGCTTCTTGGTGTCCCCCCTTGCCTTTAAACCACATCTTCTACTGTTGTAGGCGCGTGACAAAGGGACAAAGAAATGATCTACATTTTCGTAATTTTGATTATTCTCATTATTCATTTATATTCTCTTTGTATTGAAATGTCAGGACGCTAAACGAAAAAGGGAAAATTACACATAGTGACAACATAAAATGAAATGATACGGTATATTTGACATCCTTGGTCTCCTTGAAACAAAAAAGAAGAGAATAGAAAGGGGTAAACTGAATTCAGGGTAACATTTTGCTGTCCCCAGGACACGAGAAACTGAGTACAATCTACCGGGAAGGTGTGGCCTGTCTTAGAGAGTGCAGAATGGGTTGTAATTAGACTGAGAGTGATAACAGCAACTTTCCAAACTGCCAATAGTAACATGTCTATCTGTTAACTACTGGCTTACTATGTAAGCATCCGTCTACCGCTGATGAATATTTCTCCAGAATTGTTCCAGAGAAGACATAAATATTAATATAAAAGTAATTAAATAATATATCCCTTCGTTGCTAGCCTCAGTCAGTGGGACGGACGTGGGTAATTTTAAAAGTTACAATTGTTGCAAAAGATTTGCAGTGTTTTTTCAACACTTCAGTAATACTGTACCTGACACAGACTGTGTCTACACAATATTTTCAACACTTCGGTAATACTTGACACAGACTCTGTCTACACAACATTTTTAACACTTTGGTAATACCTGACTCATACTCTGTCTACACAACGCTTTCTACACTTCGGTAATTCCTGACACAGATTCTGACTACACAACACTTTCAATACTTTGGTAATACCAGACACAAACTTTGTCTATGTGACAAGATGGATTTGGAGCGACCTCTTCTCGATCTCTCCTCCACTACGGCAGTACTCATTTTCAATTGAAGGGCGGACTGATTACCTGGAATTTCCGCGTCGCCACCTTTTTCCTTTCTCTGCTAGGTAGCATATATTTTGTATTTTAACAGTCCTACACTCCTCTCATTGTTAAGTCGTCATGTTTGTTTGGTTACCCGTTACTGCCTGCTTTGCAAGGAACGGCTCAGATAATAATTAATCGACAACCATGTTGGTTATTCTCGGGTGTGGCCGACATCAAGCTACAGAGTAACACTAAAATCGCCCAGCGAATTTGTTTAATAGCTGATAAGGCCAGCGTGCGTTCTTTGCCAAGATTGTAAAGAGAGAGATTTTGTGGGCTCAAAAGACAGACAACGAGACTTCTCGTCTGTGAGACACATTTTGGACAGATATACATGACATCCTTTTTTCCTGCACACCTTGTGGCAAAGCAGGAAAGTAAGATGTTACATCTGACACATATTTTTGAGTGAGATTAAAGATGTATTTGAGAATTTGCATCCAAGGCATAGGATGTTTTATTTCCATATATGGGAGAGGTGACCGTTTACATCTCGCACATTATTTCGGGCGGAAATAACTTTGAAATTACCCCACAAAACACGCATGTTTGAAACGATTGGCGCTCTGATTAGCAACGTAACAAATAAACGCGGGGGAAAAAAGGCAAAATAATCTGACCTTTTCGCAGTCTTAAGACATTGTGAAAATTCACTTTGAGGATCGCTTGCCAAGACAAAACCAGACTGCCAAATGTTAGAATTCAGAATTCTATTTATCAGACCGGATTTGTGGAACATCTTGAAGGACTTAAAGAGTCCAGGAAAACCATTTTAATAAGGAAGAGCGGCATCTGAGGAAACTGAAACACGGAGTCATAGTGAACGTTTAGTGCTAACAAAATGACCCGCCAGACACGTGAAAAAAACCATCTGCCAGTGCCTTGAACCTACTTCTCTGAGCAAACAGTCTGTGAGCCAAGATTGGCGTAAGTAAGTTGTTCATCTTACATTCTATGTTTTTCAGTACTAACATGTGAACTAATATTTATAAATTGCCATGTGAAAATTAATATGTGAAAATTACTTATGGATGTCCAAGTTATTTGAGGTTGGTAAACCTCATCATATAGAATGATGTTTTCATGAACCACCACTGCAAGGGCTGGTGACTGCGTTATTGCTAGTCTCTTACAGAGAACTAAAAGCATAGGTAGTCCCAAGTTCCATATGGAGCAGGGAAAGAAAGACGTAGTATCGCTCATTGTCTCATTAGTCAGACAGGAGGTAATATGAGGCAGTTCAGACAAGCTGTGGTAAATCACAAGAGACATAGTAAGTCATGAATAACACATTTCCTTCAAGTACTAGCATAATAGTTCAGTAATTCTCTTGTTACCGTTTTGTCCATGATTTGTTTTAGCAAAATCATATAGGCCTCATGGCAATCATTGTGTCATATATCAAATAATACAGAAAATCAATCTGTTATAGTCATTCCTTTCTCCAGTTTGGATAGTCCTTTCCAACAAGCATAATATCTTTAAAACGCTTCCAACAACTAACTTGCTCAATCCATTCGTTCTACTTGAACACAGTTGAACTTAACCTTTACACTTCGGGTTTTCCTCCAGAAATAGCACAATGATTCTATACATGCTAATATTTCTTTAATACAAAATATATATTAGACAAACAAAAAGGTATGTTTTCAGGTACTCGTGAGAAAAAAGAAAAAGAAAACTAGACAACATAAAAACAACAGACGTGTGGCTTACGCAGGACTCGAACCCAGGACCTTCTGTGCGACAACCCCGCCTAGCTTTTTAAGCGAATCACACTATCCTCCCTGCCATCTACGCATCACCAAAAATGATGCTTCGATGACGGGTCATTAGTGAGACCCGCAACACATAACACCGGAAATTTATCATTGTCAGGTCAGTCTTTTAATGGCGCAATCAATTCTGTTGTTTCCCTATTATACAGTATAGGTCATACCACACAAAACAAAGACCTAAATACTGTGTGTAGTAAATGTTAGATGACTTAGAACAGTAAGTACAGGACAGAGGGCAGGTTTAATTCACTTCCTTATGTGTTATAAGTTTCTTTAACACACCTTGATAATATATTTAGACATATATATTTAATTAACATCTCGCTTACGCTCAATCATAGACAGGCTTTTAATGGTTACACAGTCTGCTCGCACTTCTGCAGATGGCAACGGAGTTGATATAACTGTCTGTGCTCTGTGTCTGTAGTTTGAATTAGGCGGCGAGTATGTATGTGTATATGGTTCTCTCCCTTTTATAATGGCCTTCCGGATGTACGAGGTGGCAACTGGACCGAAGTACGTTTGCATGCATCCAAAATCGTGTAGGCGTGGCAAGATGTGCTAAGATAGTAAATCCAAAATAATTCTGGAATCCTTATTTCTGCACCGATTTCCTCCATCTTAGGCTTATTTTACTCATATTAATAAGCTCTATCACTTTGGATATCCATTTTATCCTATAGTTAATCCGACTTTTCACTGGAGCACCAGAAACATGGAAAAAGACAACAAAGTTTATGTTCCACTGTCTTCTATTTATAATAACTTCTGCTCTACAACACATCCAGTGAATCTATTGATATCTGCCTAAAGCTAATGATCCCTATTATCGAATTGGGTTCTTCTTTATCTAGGTATTCCAAGATTAGTTGCACACTGCCATCCAAAATATCCTTAACATCTACACTTTCGTTTCCTCCATGTCTAGCGATCTTCCGACACTATTTATACCAAGCTGGCTTTTCATTGGGCAGATACATCCACGCGGTTTATTCGGTGATAATTTTTGAATTACAATACCTGACAGACTCTGTCTACACAAAACTTTCAACACTTCGGTAATATCTGACAGACTCTACTCAGCATTTCCAACAAAACTAATAGTAAATTCTTGTTAGTTCCGCTTTTTCTCTAGTTAATCTATATCTTTTATCTGCAATCGATTTAGTGACCTCAATTATTTGTCCAGACTACAATACAAAAAAAAATAATAATAATAATAATAATAATATAAAGCAAAATGAATTATGAAAAAAAATCATAGAATAATAGCACAAGGCAATCTTTACTTTAATAGCATCTTAAACAGTTATTGAAATCAATACAATCATAAACAGATTTCTACAGATGATAGCCAAACCTGTCAATATGTCACATTCCACCGATCAAGTAAGCCAGTCTAAAAGATGACATTCAATATGTCACATTCCACTGATCAAGTAAACCAGTCTAAAAGATGACATTTGGAAATACAATTTAATATTTAAAACAACACAACCATGAAATAACAAATACACATTAATAATTTAGTTTCCTGGTACAACCATCATCCGACCACTTTCATTTTATGTTGTTTGTGTTTGTGACAGGGTGCACACATTTCTTGGTTGTACGAACAGCTTATCATTACACAGGTTCTTTGTCTCAGTAGATAATGGCGAACATGAAAACAAAAGTTAGTGGTCACAGACGACATCTATCATCATAACTCAGTAAGATATGACCTCGCCTTAGGCGAAAACAGTTTAACTACACAATGTACACTGGTTACAATATAACATCTCGACCAACAACACTTGGTCCTGCAGGACACTATCTAATAGAAGCTGTACTTGATTATGGTCATGGAACGTTCTTTACACCGGTCTTATTGTCTTTCTGACTGATTCAATTTCTATAACTTTATCGTCTGTTCTTAACTACTCGTGTACCTCTGTGATTGTTCAGGTTATTTAATTAGTGAAGCTGGACAACCCTGGGGAATGAAACTTTCCCTGAATTCTTAGACAGTTAACACTGGCCTCACATGATTGGTCCACTGAACTTGTTAGATATCAGTTTCTACGTACCTCCTCATGACGACCAAATCTCTGTGTAACGAGTTTAGTTTAAAACCTATTTTTTCATTACTCGTATTATGTCTCCTGTAGCTATCATCTTCTCTTTATGCTGCTTGGTCTAGCCACTGCAGACCATCGGTTCTAACAAACTCGATGAGCTAGCATATGTCTTTCAAGATGGCTGGTTCACCTTGCTTGACCGCTACCTAAGCCTGTGCGATCTGCGCGTCTGAAGGGAATCTTAGTGTCCACTGGAAGGGATCGAGAGTGTGTGTTTCCTGTAAGCGCATCCTAGAAGATTTTCCGCTTCTGTATTTTTCTAACTACCCATGCCTAACTTTGCCCTAAGCTTAAACACTGTTACCTGTACTCCCCCTTAGATTACTCCCCTTAGACTGCTACATGTTTTACTTACTAGTTTAACTTTACCTTGTTCGGTCCACTTACTGACTAGTTTAACTTTAAGGTGCTCGGTTCATTTACTTACTAGTTTAACTTGAATCTATTGAATCTGATTTGATTTTCAGTTCTGTGGTCTGGTGATATCCATGTTGCTTTATGTATTCTTCTATGTGGACATATGCTTCCTCCTATAGCTAGTTGATTTGAAGCACAGAAGTTTGCTAATAGTTCCCCATTCTCGTTCATCACACATAATCCAGGCTTTCCAATGATGTCTTTAAAGCCAGTGTTGTCTGTTCCTTTTTCGCATTTAAGTCCCTCATCAAAATTGTGATGTCTTTTCTTTTCTTATCGTCCAGGGATACTTTGTAGTCTAGTGTAAAAGTCTTTCTGTCACAGATTCCTCTTTATCGTTTTTGTTGGTGCATAACACTGAATGATTTTTATATTTACTTTCTTTTTGGCTGATTTATACCTTGCTTTTTTATAATTCGGGGTCCCATTGCTTCCCATTCTATAAGTGCCTTCTGTTCTTCATTGGAACAGCATTTAGAGCCACCCCCTTCACTTTGGGGCTCAGATTGATCACATATGCATAAAAAAGCTAAGAACCTTTTAGGTCATCATTGCATGATGTGAAAAAAAAAGTATGTAGAGGAAGCAGATTTTGTATCAGGACCACCATCTTCTGTTGGCTAAAACAAAATAAAACTCTCAAGAAATGTACAACAGCATATAGCTAAAGACAACTGTATAATGTGGGATATCTAAGAAATCATGAAATAAGAGAAACATTTTCAATTCACAGGTATCCCAACAACTACCAAGTACTCAGTCGTCCAACCAGCTGGAAAATGAAACAGATACGGAAGACCAAGGGCAACAAGTAAAAAATATATGGAACGAGACATGAGAAGAAGTACTGAGAAAAAGAAAACATCAACCAAAAGCATGGATAACAACAGAAACCATTAGTAAGATAGAAGTTAGCAAAAAACAAGAAAGCAAATATAAACAGAAGCAAAACCAGGAAGCCTCCAAAGCCAATGCTCCATGAAGTGTACATAGAAGCAAACAAAGAAGTAAGAAAAAACATCAAAAGAGACAAGATGAAATATATTGATGAATTTGGCAAGGGAAGCAGAGGAAGCTGGCCAGCCAAAGGAAATATGAGCGGACCTGTACAACAACACAAAGAAGCTAACAGGGAAATATAAGCAAGCAAAATGGCCTCATAAAAGATAAGAAAGGAAAATTGCTTAATAATATACAAGAACAAATGAAGAGATGGACAGAACATTTTGAGGAACTTCTCAATAGACCATCTCCAACTAATCCCCCAGACATCCAGCCAGCAGAAGAGGAGCTACAAATCAGCTGTGAAACGACCAAGTAGAAGAAGGAAATCAAGAAGAGCCATAAAGCTTCTGAAAGATTGGAAAAGCAAGCTCGACCATACTGCATTCCAGCCAGATGCCGCATCAAACATATAATTAAACCTCTACAGAGATATTATACAAACAACTTGAAATTGGCAAAGTCTGGGAGAGAGAGAAAATACCAGCAAATGGAAGTGAAGGTTATCTGGTCAGTTTTGCCTAAGAATGGAAATTTACAAGAGTGCACAAATTCTAGAGGAATAATGTTAACATCAGTGCCAGGGAAAGTATTAAACATAATCATCCTTGAGAGATTAAAAGAGTCCCATGAGACATCAACTGAGGGGGAGGGAAGGACAAGCAGTGTTTTTCCGACCAAACGATCCAGTTACAGACCAATAGCCACATATGAGAATAATACTTTGAACAAACCTGGAATGGAATTCACCAATATAGCATCGGATACGTGGACTATGAAAGGCATATGACGGGGAGTTGAAGACAAGATCGCTATGGAAGGGGTGTGATGAGGTCAAGGGTTAGGTGAGATGTCCCCAGAAGATCTTAATTTAATTTAATAAAGTAAGACAGTATGAAGACATGACATGGTGGCAGAGTTCGTTCCCATGAGGCCAGCTTACGCAGTAACCCGGTTTAAGGGATTAGAACGGGCGGTTTCAACAGGAGAATGCACTTGACTCCATTTCTATCATATAGACGCACAATAGAAATGGGTTAATGAGAAACATCGACAAGGTCCACACATAAGAATGGAATCCAGGTGTGAAACAGACTAAACAGTGCTTGAGAACCAGGATTTATGCAGAGACCGGTTGGCTCCTATCAGTGTCCAAGGGACCATGAAACAGATGCAAGGGGGAAAAAAGAGCAATTCCTTGGATGAAGGTCACACAAGATGAGAGCGCAGTAAAAATACGACAGGGGGTGAAGGGGGAAGTCAAGGAAGAATATGAGAGGGGGAGGGATAAATGCAAAAAAAGAAGAAGGAGTGGGAAATGCGTAGAGAAAGTGAAAGTTGAACTTTGGAAGAAATACCGGCTACAAGAGATGGGTAGAATCATGGGAGCCACCGCTTTCCATATTGCAGTAATAATAGACAGCAGATGGAGGGAACTGGGGCACAGGATACAAAATAAGAGAATACAAAAGAAGGTCAGAGGGCGTGGGAGGGGGAGGGAGTGGTTCGCATAGCATAGGAAGAGGAGCGCAGAATGTGGAGGGGAACGGGGAATGAGAAAATCGGACCGGGGGTGGGGGGGGGGGGGCGGGGGGGGGGCAATTCAAACACGCGCCGGCGCCGTAGGGCCGGGGGTGTCGGGGGGCGGCGGCGTGGGCCCGATCGAGAAGCCCCAGGTCAGGGGGGGGGTAGTCCTAGCGCGGGTGGACGCGAATAATGACGGGGGGGGGGCGTCTCGATCCTGGGGGGGGGGCCCATGCTCCGGGCGCCCGGGAAGGGGGCTCGCAGCACCCGACGCACCGTCACCCTCGGCATGAGGTGGTAAGAACTCCCCGTATATGCAATGCGACGGGACAACTCCGTCCATCCCATGACATCCCCCTTACCCGCCCAGTATTCGTATGGGAATCAGGTACGACGGGAACCCTCCATCCCTCTGAGCCGCGCGTCCGTCCGGGGGGGGGAGTGGACGCGTCCTGGCCCCTCGCGCATGGCTAGGGATGTAAAAGTGTACCAGACCCAAAGAGGTAAACGGGCAGGGTAAGAAGCGCGAAAACCTTCCTTCCAAGAACAGGGGTGAAATCCTGCCACATAGAAAGAGGTAGCAGAGGTAGACCAAAAGAACCACATTGAGACGAGGGAACCTGGGAAAACGGGGGAGATGAGGAAAGATGAAATTAGAAACAAGAAAGGTGCTGAGGTGAGCGTATTGCAGCCAGGCAGGGCACGCTGAGGAGAGCTAGGCATATTTATGTTGGAGCGGGGGGGGGGGGGGGGGGGGGGTGTGGGGGGGGGGGGGCCTTGAAGGGGCTTCATTGGGGGAGCGGAAAGAGGGTGGGTATAGTCGCAGGAAGCCAATGCCATATAGGGGCATGACCCTAAAACAGAGGGACCACGAACCGGCGGAGACGGATTAGTGGGGATGGTCTTGACCCAAGGGAACGGCGATGCAGGCGAAACCCGGGCAGCCCGCACATATACGAGGGACCGCTAAACCGCGCAACCGATGGGGGGGGGTGGGGGTCAGGGGGGCAAGGAACTGGGGGCATAAACCGCCCGGGGCGACGCGCAGAACCTGAAGTTCATGTGACCAAGGGAAACAACCGGTGAGAAAAACAAAATAATGAGGAAGAACATGACCGAAAAATGACCGAACCAATAAACAACGGGGGGAAGGCTGGGGTGCCTTTGTCTTGTAGACGATGTGTTGGGGTGGAGCCTGGGCGATGGGTTAGACCAAGGCCATGCGGGACAGAACCGACCGAAACGGGGGGCCTGCAAACCGCTTAGTGTTAAGGGTGGGGGGGGGTGTGGTGGGTGGTGTTTTTCGAGGGCCTAAAGCCAAGCGGTGGGGGGTAGCGTAGTAGAGGGGTTGGTTGGGGCTTATACCACCCACGGGGGGTAACGCTGTAGTGGGCCGAGGGAGAGACGTCGAGACCAGGTTGGTGGTCTAAACCGAGAACGGCGCCCTTAAATACATACCTCCACAGGACCCGGGCGCAGGGGGCTGGTGAGTGGGGGGGGCGGAAAGGGCCCGGGGAGGAACCTGGGTGGGTGTGATAATCACGGGGGGGGGGGGGGGGTGGGGTGGGGGGGAGCCCAAGGAACGGCTGGAAAACAGGGGGGGGGGGGGGGGTGGTCCTAAGAACGGTTGCCGGAGGAACCGTCTCGTTAAAGCTTGGGGACGCCAAAACAACCCATGTCCGACTATAACCCAAACGTGAGTTATGAAGTCTGGGGGGACGCCTAGAGAACACAGGCCACGTAAGAGGGTCTGGGGAGGGCGGCAAGAGAGGGGGGACCGCGGGGGGGGGCCCAAAGCCAGGTATAACTCGGTACGGCGGGAAAAGGGGTCATGCGCGACGTAAAGCGCGCCCCAAGACCCGTGGATAAGGGTCTGTTGGGACCAAGCTGTGTAGCTCTATTTCCAGCTGTGTAAAACGGGTCTGGGGTCTGAACGGAGAGGGGTAGGGGAACGTGGGGGGGTGTGGGTGGGACCGGGGCAAGGAGAAGGCACTTAGGATACTAAGGGTTGAACCAAAAAGCATGCACGCGGTGAGATGGGGGACGGTACAACCGGGGAGAGGGGAGGGAAAAGCTGCCGGAACAATAGAAGAGAGGTGGGTGCTTGGGAAAACAAAAGAGTGAGGAGGGCGGAGGACGCATTTGACATGGGGGGGGGGGTGACGGAGCGTAGAAGGATAACAAACCTAGGTGGTGCGACGTCGGACCCAGGAATAACGCAGTAGCAAGAATAGTCCAAAAGGTGGAGCGGCCGGAGGTTGGAAGGCGTGGATTACCAGGGTGAGATTGCACTGGGACGAGGCTGGGGAGTGATCACGAGAAACCCGATCGGAGGGGGGGGACTACATGCTGGGTTATAGTAGGTGTACTGGTGGGGAGCGGCGAGGAATACTGGTGACTGATATATAAGAGAACATGTGTACAAGGGGGGGGGGTTACGGGACATCGAAGGAACGGAGTGTTGGATATGGTCCATTATACAAACTCCAAGTATGCAGAGGGAGTGGGGGGGGTGGTTAACACATTTACGCACTTCATGTGGGCGATTGATGAGTATAAGCAACGATGAGGATTAGGGGGATCTAAGAGTGGGGGGGGGGTCGCGAGAGAATGTGACGAGATTTTTAGTATAGGAGAGGGAAATAGAGATGACAATGGGGGTTTTGTCCCGGAAGGGGTGATATCAGGGGGGGGAAAGAGATGGAGAAATAGGTGATGGGGGGGGGGAGACGAGCCTAGGAGGCAGGGGACCCGGGGGGGGAGAGGAGTGGGGAGATATTAGAAAGGGAAGACAAAAGTAGGAAGATGGTATGGGGGGGGGGGGGGGGGGGGGACAAGGTGTGGGAGACAGGTCGGTTTGGCGAGGCTGTGGGCTAGGGGATTGAAGCAGGCGGCGTATGCATAGCACAGCCGCCCAGGGGGCTGCGTTGCCCGGGGGACCAGAGGCGACGGAGGCGTGGATGAGCTAGGGGGCGGGGCTGGGGGGGGGGTGTGGGTGGGTGGGTTCGGAGAGGGGACGGGGGGTTATTTGGGGGGGGGGGGGGGGGGGGGGGGGGGGGGGGCACCTATCCTTTCGTGATACGAGACTGGCATATAAAAAAGGAAAGCGGACCGACCGTCTAAACCAGTGGTGGTAGGACATATATACAGGGGGGGGGGAGAGTTAATTTCTATCTACATCACTGGCACATGCACAAACACTGTGAAACGGGGGGTGGGTATGATGCGTTAGGTTGGGTGGTGGGCCCGGGGTGTTTTTGTAGGGGGGAAGAGCACAGCAGACGGGGAAATAGCGCATTCTAGAAATGAGATATAACATATAGGGGGCTAGAGTACGAGATTGAGGGCAAGGGGGGGGGCGGGGGGGGGCGGACTGATTTTAGTTAGAGCGAGGGGCGAGTGTAGTGAGGATATAAAATTATGATCTAAGATAATTATCTTCTGTCGTCACAGGGGGAGTCATAACACCAAAAAAAAAGAAACATCAATCAAGGGAAAACAGTATACAGGGAATAATCGGGCGTTGGAGGGAGGATAGGGGGGACATCTCAAGGTGACGAAAAGCGAAGCCACTGTAAGAGATAGTGTCGCCCGTGGGAGAAATATGCTAGGAACTTCCGTGGCGGGGATTATCCCCACCAGCGGTCTCCGTCGAAAGGGGAGGGGAAAGTGACAGAAGAAGTGGTGTGGCGGTCCAGAAGGATAAATCTTTATGTGCAATCAAACTTGATGGAACTTGACAACATATGACCCTAATCCGGTTGGGGGACCCCATGTACAGGGTTGGCGAATGTAAATAACAGACTATGGGAATAGACTGATGGCGGGCCGAATAGTCTTAAGGAGACTAGGTAAAGAAGGTGTGACCGAATAAAAATAATCATCAAGTCATATCTGACGTGGAACAAATAACAAACGAGAGGGGGGTGCAAGGGAACGATGCAGAACACCGTGGGAGAGGTGGCAAGGTGCCTGGTGTGGGTTGCGGGGGTGCCTTGCCGTTTCGATCATGGGCAATTCCACAGGGTCGGTTCTGGGTTCAATCGCAGGGGGTAAACTGGGGGGGGAGTCGGGGGGGGGGGGGCCCGGTGGGGGGGGCGAGGGGGACGGGGGAGTTCAGGGGAGACCCAACAAAAACCCAAGCAGTAATCCCTGGCCCCTTCAGGTGCTCACCAACGTGACCCCTTCACAGAACCTATTCAAGCATGGTAACAAAGGAAAAAGAGTGCGTCAACCCATCACGTCAACGTGCGCATATATCATCCCCCACTAAGACTATGCTGGTTATTCCCTTACACATTACCAGATAAAATTATAAGGGGATATAACAGGTATGAAGTTGTACACTATAAACAGTATATATTGGGATAATCGAAGATTTAAACTGGGGCACATAGTGATTCTAAAACGAACGAAGGGATGACCTTAACAATTTGAAAAAGTTGTACCCAGAGGACAAGACTGCTCTCAACAGTAAAGAGGGGGTGCTGTGTGATGAGCGTGGGGACGGGTGGAGTCCGGGGGGGCGGGAGGATGGGGGCGTTGGACGGATAGGGGGGGGATGTTTAAGTGGGGGGGGTTATGTGGGTTCGGAAATTGTTTAAATGTGGCGGTGGGAATTTATCTTGAAATAAAAATTTTATCAGTCACGGTCTGTCGGCTGGGGGCGCGCGGGGGGAGGGTGGGGGGTTTGGGTGGGTGGGGGGGCGGGGGTGGGGGGGGGCAGGGGCATTGTATATTTTCAAAAAAGATGGTAGGAAGGGGGGGGGAAAATATGTAAGGCGGGGTTGTGCTGTGGTGGGTTGTGGGCGGAGGGCGTGCTAAATGGGCCCCGGGATATTTATTAGGAGGGACTAGTGTTTAGGGGAGGACCGGGTGGAGTAGAGCAACCGTGGGGTTCTGGTGTGGGAATTGTTCTCATATATTGACTTTTGGGTTGAGTATATGCTACTGGATAGATGGTGGGGTACAGTGGGGGGGCGAGCGTGGGTTAGTTCTGGCCTGCTTGGAGTGTTTGTATTACTTGAAAAACACCCAACTGGTGGGTAATATAAGAGGGATGATGGAAGTGGAAAGTGTAGCGAGGCTGTCTGCTGTCGAACAGCGGGGTGGCAGAGTATGTCTCTATTAGACGTTACACAGGGACTGGGGTTGCGGGGGTTTGGGGCGGGGTGCTTGGGGGGGGGGGGTTTTGTGTGGGTGGTTTTTGGGTATGGTAGTTGTGGGTTGATTTGGTATTGATATTTGTTGAAGAAGGTTTTTTTTTTTATTTATTTTTTATTTGTTTTTTTTTTTTGTTGTTTTTATTTTGGTTGGTAGTTATGATTTTGTTATAAAGAGGGGAAAAGTCATTTAAGTTAGTGAGATTGTAGCATGGCAAAAAGGAGTTGAATTACTGTGGTGGGAAATTATTATTTTGTGTGGTGGGTGATAGATAGTTTTTTTCAAAATTTGGTTTAAAGTTTTTGGCATATATGATGATGTTGAATGGCGGGATGAGAGCTTGTTAAAAATACTAAGCTTCTTTGATATTTCTTAGATAAAGGGCAATTAGGCCAACTCGTAAATAAGGTTAGTATAGGAAAAGAAAAAATGCATCGGGGTGCAACATAAACCCTAGGGAAATCTATAACTCTCTTCATCAGTGGGGGGGGTTCTGCCTTAACACTGGTGGCGAAAGTACTTGGGCGATTAGGTGATTGACACAATCTCTCAACCTAGCATCATTCCTTGAGAGCATTAGTTTCTTGAAAAATAGGGATAGCTATCGACTGATTTGTATATTTTTTCAGTTGAAAGGGGTTTTTTGGTGAGGTGTGCAAATAGAGATTTTTTTGATGATCATAATAAAAAATCGGGGGTCTTGAACACATGGAGTACCATGCGTGTGTCAGCTCGTTCAACCTATAATATACTTAATGGGGGTCTTAATAGATTTCCCACGTCTGTGTGTCTTATCCGACTGTATGCCTCACTAGCAAAATGTGCGTACCCGAAGAGGGTAGGCAAGTAGATAAGAATTTATGTTAATTATATAATCTGTGTGTTCAGACTGTCTTACACAATAAAAAACGGTCGTAGAAGATATGTTGAGAGAGTTTTTAAAGATTATCATCGAATCGATCATAATGGCTTGACAGCCACTATATCACATCTCTAGGTCATCAACACTTGTGGAAAATCATTTCTTTGCTAACTCTCAGGGGTGCGTCTAACACAGTATTCTAGATCTATTCCCAGACCAAAACCAATGGCTTAATACGGGCTATCTAAAATCTACGACAGTGCCAAAGAAGGAGCCTGTTTTGGTGGGAGGGTATTGTGTACCGGGGGGGTGGAGTGGCGGAGTTGGACTATCTTTTGGGGGGGGACCTAATTAGAGTAGGTTCTATTTAGTATAGGGTGTAAATGGACTGGTTTGGTCCCTTCAGAAGGTTTACCGAATGATGTGATTTCGACGCATGTTCTAGTTTATCGGAATCGTGGGGTAATAGATTTTTTGTGTGGTGTGTAGAATGTAGGTGGTAGAGTGTTGTTTTGTAGTGGAGTTTAGGGATTATAGGGGGTCTTGGGTTGATATATGATACGAGGCGGTTGGTTGGTGGCTTGACAGTTTTTTACGTTTAACATGGAGAAAGGAATTGGATGTGAGGGGAGTGCATCTAAATCTTATTCTACTTGCATCAAGTGGGGTGCATGATAAGCCGTGGTTGGGACTTTGCGTATTATGGGTGTAACACGGACACAGAGCTTATGGGAAATCGTTAAAGTATTGGCTATCGGATGGTATATTGTCTTGAACTAAGCGGTCACCCCTTAACTCGGGAATGTTTTAGGGAGCCCCACAAGTATTTGGTTATTAGTAATCATCAAAAAAAATGTTATAGAGAAAAGCCCATAGAAATTGGATCCCGAGTGGTGGGAAATTTGTATGGGAGGGCGTGGCATACCAAAGTTATAGACCCCCCGAACAAAATATAGTTTATACCCCGCCAATGTGATCTACAAATCGGTCAACAGCAATACGCTGATCAGCATGCCGTAACTGCCATCAGTGACCGAGAGTGCGCGTGTCAGTTGCAAATCTCAGACAACCGTCTGCAGTGCCTGGGCGATTTCCACACTCCCCCGGAGCTATTCTGACGAAAGCTCTCATAATTGCTGCAAAATGTAGACAATCCGTCTGCCGGCCATGTCTGGCGGAATGAATTTTCACGCTACAGGCCCATAAACTAAGCCGAAAAACACCGTCCCAGGGGGAAACTGTAGACAGCTGTCTGCTGGGACGTGTTCTAACACTAATGTCAGTCCGCCCAGGGACTTCACGTCTTATGCAATAATTGCGTTACTAGTATTAGAAACGAAACAGGTAAACGTTAGGAATGAGGATGAAAATATTCTTTTTTTTCGCAAACGAATGGATGCGAAAAAAATACAGGAAAATGTAAAGAAATATAGAGGATACGGGTGGGAGAAACAAAGAAGAGGGTATAGGCAATATAATGATCATAACCTATGTGACAGAACGTCCCCCCTTTAAGATATGGAAGCACTCCATGTCTACGTTATGGAATTAAATTTCCTATAACCGTAGCGTCGGGGTGTCTGTCTTCTTCCCTCTCATCTCCCCCTCCATCTCTCTCCAATTCCTACACGAGTCTACTCCCCAAAGTTTCCTTCCTCTGGAATGTCTCCCATGCGCGCTTGAAAGAGCGTCGCCGCTTCTGACATTTTTCAAAGATTTCGTGTGATTGCAGTGGAATATCCCTGCCACTATCGTCATCTTCGTCAGTTTTGGCGATCGTCAGGAGATGGTCGGAGGTTGGCACTGGCCTTTCCAAGTATCTCTTTCACAGATTTAAATGGAAAACCTTCTCCTATCCTTGAATAGATATCTGGTAGTTAGCCTTAGAAATCTTTTTCAGAACGGTAAACGGCCCTTGCCATCCGATCTTCAGTTGGTTGTTTCCGGTAGGGAGTAACACCAAAATTTTATCTCCTGCTTCCAGTTCTCTTTCTTTTGCGACTTTCCCTTTATCGGTTAGCGTGCTTTGTGCGTGCTCGCTTAAAGTTAGTCGTTGCTAGGTCCCATCCTAGTTTCAACCTATCCTTTAAATCCGATACGTATTTACTGGCTGATAAAACTGTCTCATCAGCCTTCAGGTCTGTCAGCGACCAAAGTAAGGCTTCAAGCGGGCCCTTAATGGGTCTGCCGAATAAAAGCGTAGCTGGCGGAAATCCTGTGGAAGTATGAGGAGATTCTCTGTAGCCAAATAAAACTGCCGGAATGCAACAATCCCACTCTTCAGGTTTCACTTGTGCCAGTCTACTTAACATCATGTTGAGGTTTCCATTAACACGTTCCACAAGCACATTTCCGGCCGGAGTATAAGGCTTTGTGTAGATGTGTTTGGTCCTCAAGATCTTCACGATCTCATCCATCAACAGGTTTCGGTATGGAGATCCGTTATCCGTCAACACTTGCTGAGGGAATCCCAACCGAGTGAAAATTTGCACGAGGGCTTCTGCGACATGCTTGGCATCTGCGCATGTTAGTGGGATAGCTTCTGCCCATAAAGTGCATGTATCGACTAAGGTCAGGATAAACCTGTTCATTCTTTTAGTCCTTTCGAAAGGCCCTAAAATGTCGATCACAACCCGTTCGAATGGTGTTCCCACTATTGGCATTTCACCCAAAGAGACTGGGGGTGCCGGTTGCTTGGGTGGCACACGTTGGCACTGGGCACAGGATTTGACGTATCTGATAATATCAGTATTTACTCCTGGCCACCAATAATGAGTGGTTATCTGTTGGTTTGTGGCGTTCTGTCCCATATGTCCGCTGAAGGGAAGAGAGTGCCCCATTTCTAGGATTTGGCTTCTGTACTGTTTCGGTACTAGGAGCTGATTGTAACCTTGGTCAGGCTTGCCCGTTCTGCGATAAAGTACGCCATCCTTAGAAAAAATGTCCCCGTGCTGTCTGGGTTCCTTAGCCATGGGCAGTTTCCTAAAGCAGGGTGCCAAAGTAGGGTCCTTGTATTGCGCTTCTTTAAGTTCCATGGGTAACAAATTAGGCGCAGGCTCCCGTTCCTTCTTGGTTTGCCCTCTTGTAGTTACTGCTGCCACAATCGGCTCTTCCGGTTTCCCAATACACACGTATCTCTCGCCAAGTATGACTGGGTAGATGGGATCATCAATAACAGCCGCTTTGATCACGCCTCTGACAAAATCAGAGTGGATCTCCACCAATGCAATGGGAAGCGCTGTAGGTGCATCACTCTTACGAACTCCACAAAGTTGGACGGTCTCTCCTGTCTCTTGACCGGGTTTAACCAGGTTTGTGGCAACAATGCAATCATACGAAAGCCCCGTGTCAAATAAACAAGAAGTTTGAGAACCGTTCAGTGTAACAGAACCTCGCGTTGAGGGTGTATCCCCAACAGGTTGGGAATCACTGTAAATAATTCCGCCTTGCGAGACTGTTAGTAAGCATCCGATGCGTTTAGGCTCGGTGTGCTCACTCTGATCATATGTCCCGTGCTCAGGGGTTCTCCCTTTGCCACCTTGTCCTTTCTGGCTGCGCTGCCATGTAGGGCGGTCTGGTTGATCAGACTGTTTGAGGTGGTTGAGGTACTTGTTCTTGTAGAACTTGGATTTTTCAGGAGGGGGGTTTTGAGGTCCAGTTTCTCTGTGATTAATCTGATTAGAAGCCTGAGAAGATTGCTCTAGAATATTTTTTCGAAAATGCTCCTCTGTCGGTTTCCGTTTTGTGGCCGGTAGTTCAGCCAGTGCATTTTGATAACGCTCAGACTTCTCTAAGATGTCTTCAAGTTTTTCTGCCTCCTGCTCAGCTAGAAATCTCCGGGTATCTGCAGACAAAGTGTTCTTTATTTGTTCTGTTAGAACAAATTCCTCCAGACCTTCATAGGTAGAGGGGAGCTGTGAAAGCTCAAGGCACTTTGTTAGTTATCCCTTCAAACGAGACGAGAACTGTTGAAAAGTTTCAGAGCTCTCTTTCCTGCTGTTGCGAAACAGTTGCAGAAATTTGCGAGCATTCATTTCAAAGCGCTCCAGTAACGCTTTCTTCAACACATCATAATTATCTTGTTGGCTGCTTTCCAGTTTGGTGTAAACATCATACGCACTGCTTTTCAGCGCCTGAGAAAGCTTCATGTTCCAACGCGACCTTTCTAAACCGTACAGAGTTTCAATTTTCTCAAATTTCTCGAGGTACGTGTCAATCTTCTCATTTGGACAAGGGAACGATTCTAGAGCGAAAGACATAGCAGTGAGGTAAGTAGATTGAGTGCTAGAAGGATCAGTTAAGGAACAATAAGGAGAAGACTCTCCATTGCTGGAGGTAGAGGCAGCCCCACGACTTTGGAATTCTAGAGTTTTAAGAGCCAACTCATGCTGTCTCTCATCTCTCTCCTTCTCATGCTGTCTCTCCCTCTCCTCTCTTTCCTCATGCTGTCTCTCCTTCTCTCTTTCGTTCGCCCTGCGAATTTCCATTTCCTCGTCCATCTTCTTCTGCTGTAATAGCCGATCTTCCGCTTCTTTCCTCTCTGCTGCTTTTTCTCGCTACTCCGCATCATATCTCCCCAGTTCGTCCCTGAAAAAGCTTTCGCTTCGTCGCCGTCCAGTCCCTCTTCCATTGCTTCCTGTCTGAGCATCTGTCTCAGTTTCGCCCTTTCTGCCATATTAAATCGGTGGCTGCGACTAGACAAGAAAGAAATAGGGAAAAGAATGCACTGGTTCCTACCACTTGCGAGAAAATACCAAACAAAAGATGATATACTTATAACCTGGGATACCTCCTCCAAAAGTAAAATCTAACTATCGCTGCTATTAATCGGCAATAAAGCACCTAATGCAAACACGACTACGCCAACTAAATGGTAGTTAAGATTACTTCTGAAAAATAAGTTGCTACAGTGGAAACAAAATAATTATTGCAAAAATTAAAGAGAAAAATAATCCCTTAATTTTAAAATCCATTATAAGTTCGCCCCTGAAGTCAGATCGGGTAAGGGAGGCAATTAATCTGGACGAAAGAGTCCAAAACGCACTCCTTAACTTAGTTCAAACACCGTTCTGCCTCAGTATCCAGTGAATGTTATACACTCACCACTTTACCAGCGCTTAGTATTACAAATCAACAATTAACATATATTCCGACAAAATCCACCTGTAACTCAAATGTATATTATTCAAAATGCTGTGGAAAAAAAACTTATCAGTTTGTGTGGTCAGCACGCCCGTAAACAGATCGTTAGTCTAGGGGATAAATTATTTAAAGATATAACAACTCACAAGACATCAAACTCTTACTCTATTTCAGAATAAAGAATCTTAAGTTCAAAATCCAGATAGACGAGTCCACATTTGTCGTACTCGTCTTCCTATTCTAAGTTCAAAAATCCTTCGGACGAGACCACATTTGTCGTAGATTTTTGATAGGAGAATTAAGACTTGGGTTGGTCCCTTCTGAATAGGTTAGAATAGGTGATAGACACCGTGAGAGTTAGTAAAAAAAAGAAATAGAATTTCCACAAGTGAGATGATAGACTGTGATATAGAGGCTGTCTCTGAAAAATCGAGGAAATCTTCTCTCTTTCACATATCCTCTACGACAGCTTTTAAGGCGTCAGACAGTCTAAACACAGATATATATATTACACATATTTCTATCTACTCACGGGCACGCACATACACGTGACGACAGTTAAACACACAGACGTGGGAAATCTATAACAATGAATATATATATATTAGAACGAGCTGACCAACGCATTGATTTGGTTCAAGAGAGATTTTAATTATCATCTAAAAAATCTTCTCACAACACCTAAAAAAATACATCAAGGAAAACATATACAAATAGTCATAAAATTCAAGAAAATGCTACAAGGATGATAGCCCCGTTATGATCTTAACTCTAGGTTTAGCCCACAGCCCCGTTAGGATGACAGATGATGGCCCAAAGAGTTATAGATGCATATGGTTAGGGTCTAATATTGTCCCCTTTCTTGAAGGTAAGAACTGACTTATGACAGCAGTATCTATTCTAAAGGAACAATTAAATTAAGCAGCAAGTCTTTCATAAGGAAAAATTACAAAGTGAGTGCATTAAACAACGAACATCCTTCCGTCACTTTCACTCGGTTCTTTCTTCCGGGTACCCAGGCTTTCGTGCTTACCTAAAAACTTGAGGGTGTTCACCGTCTGGCGCAACCTTAGGACACTTTTCTACAGTGAATCTGGATTCTTTGGATAAAGCGAATCCCAGCTCTGCA
The DNA here is from genome assembly GCA_024509875.1 of Oreohelix idahoensis. Classification (NCBI taxonomy): domain Eukaryota; kingdom Metazoa; phylum Mollusca; class Gastropoda; order Stylommatophora; family Oreohelicidae; genus Oreohelix; species Oreohelix idahoensis. The sequence goes on from JAMPIV010023130.1 coordinate 35,492, forward strand.
AATACAGGTTTCTTCCACTGTCTTCGGGGAGCGTTCACTTTACCAGTTTAAATTTTAGATTTACTGTTAATGTCACTTGAATCAGTTTTGGGTAAGCGATTTTAAACGGGCACACAGAGTCTAAAAACACGAGGATTCCCTTACTTTGGAAAAAGTTGACCAGTGGACAACTGCTCTCAACAGATAGTCTTGGTTCACTATCCACTCTTTCGATAATGTCGTAAATGTTAATGGTATTTTCTTGAAATTTATTCTCGCCGCCAGGCAGCATGTATATTTCAATTTGAGAAGAAATATGAACTGGCTCAGAAGCCCAGTATAAACATTAGTCTTTAGCAACCGTTAGTGGGATTGGTATTACTGTTTATCTCTGATGGCACATGCACTGTCAGACCAGTGTTACTTGAAAAACCCACGTGGTTAAAGATAGGAAATGTCTATGCTTCTCACAAGTATGTCTCTTTACTAAACGCCGGCAAGTTGGGTTTATCCCAGTATTCGCTGAATGAAGAAAAACAACATATAATATAATATACAGAATATGTACTCGTTATAACTTACATTTTAAACGGCAAGCCTACAGCTTGACTTATATTTAAAGCTTCCCGTGAAATAAGTTATATAAAAAAAATCCCTCATCAGGAATTAGGAATATCTGCGTGTTTCCGTCACCACTCATGATGCATCTAGTATTTATAAGTTTGTTTAGAAAAATATACTCGACTGAGTAGTTAGCAGTTAAATTAAATTCATTATGGCTACATGTTTGTTACGCTAGAAATATAATTTATTCTGCTTTCCACTGTATGCGTCACTAGAAAATAATACAGACTTATAAATTAATCGCTCTGCACCAAATCTAACTAGGGAAATAAATAAGCGATTAACCACTTTAAACATTTCGCAAAATACTAGATATACTAGATATAATATTTTACCTCAAACAGAACTACATATCACAACGAAACTAAGAGACATCACTTATAACTTTAAGTGTTCTAGAACGAAGTGACCACGTCTACTGTAAAATGGAGAATGAGTGAAGTTAGTTTCAAACTCGGGCCAATATCTTAAAATTAGACAAAAGCCCCAACTTATTTCGCAAACGAAATAATCTCCCCTTGTACGTGTAAAACACCTTACGTCAACTAGAAGACACCCATGAACTGACACTTCTACTACTTCACGCCTCACGCTGATCAGCATGCCGTAACTGCCATCAGTGACTGAGAGTGCGCGTGTCAGTTGCAAATCTCAACAACCGTCTGCAGTGCCTGGGCGATTTCCACACTCCCCCGGAGCTATTCTGACGAAAGCTCTCATAATTGCTGCAAAATGTAGACAATCCGTCTGCTGGCCATGTCTGGCGGAGTGAATTTTCACGCTACAGGCCCAGAAACTAAGCCGAAGAAACACCGTCCCAGGGGGAAACTGTAGACAGCTGTCTGCTAGGACGTGTTCTAACACTAATGTCAGTCCGCCCAGGGACTTCACGTCTTATGCAATAATTGCGTTACTAGTATTAGAAACGAAACAGGTAAACGTTAGGAATGAGGATGAAAATACTTTTTTTCGCAAACGAATGGATGCGAAAAAAATACAGGAAAATGTAAAGAAATATAGAGGATACGGGTGGGAGAAACAAAGAAGAGGGTATAGGCAATTTAATGATCATAACCTATGTGACACTCTCTGGTGAGCTGATGACACTAGACAGCAGGAATTGTCATAAGTGTGTTGAACGTCTACGCTCCCTTGTGAGCTAATGGCATTAGACGGGAGGAATCGACAACAGTGACTTGAAGGTCTACGCTCTCTAGTGAGCTGATGACACTAAAGAGGAGGAATAAGTATAAGTTTGTTGAAGGTCTACACTCCCTTGTGAGCTGATGGCACTAGACAGGAGGAATCTGTTTAAGTTTGTTGAAGGTCTACGCCCTCTAGTGTAATGATGATGATGGCGAAGAAACTGCTGAAAGTTTAGGTCCCGGAGGTGGGGGTCTCTGAAGAGAGGTTGTATTGAAAAAATGAATGAACGTCAGAGGAAATCAAGTTCAACAAAACAATATAAAATCACCAAGTCAAATGTCAAGATAGTAATCTTGTACAACGTAAAAGTGTATTTGGATTATATTTAACAGATGACACAGGTAAGGAAAAGTTAGAGTGTAATTGATGACCACTAGTGCTCCGTGGGAAGCATGAAGGTAATAAACAAATGAATTTGATTGTTTATTCGTTTTTCGGTTTGATTTGAGATATCAGGAAAATAAAGGTGACGGTAGCTGAGTAGCAGCTGTTGCCATAGGAGGGAATTGTTAGACACTTCACTTACAGAACGCCAATTTTATGAGGAGCGGTAACGAGTTTCATTCATTGATGGCTGTGACAGAATTGTCCGTTATCTTTTCATGATTGTCCTCTTCTCATCGGCATTATTAATCTACCTGTCATTTTACGTACTGAATTATGTGCCCCATTCATTGTTTGTATTTTCTTCCTTTAAGTCATGTCATGTCTGGGTTTAATTGGCCATCTCTTTAAATACAGGTGGGGCTATATTGGCCTTAACTCACGATGATCAATTCCGTGTAGTGATACCAAGTGTTTAGAGGAAGAAAACGACAGTGTATTGGAGCGCACTGATTAACACGTAAAATAGTGGTGATGAGTTTGTCTTATCGGTTTCACGGCTATTCTTACACCCGTCGTTATGTCTTGGAAGATACACAAAAAACCGTGAGTTAGGGACATGGTCAACCAAATGCTTGACACAACCCAGGTTGTTGCGTGATAAGTTGTTAAAGGTTGTATATGCCGAGCCCAAAAACACAAGGTATATATCCATCTGGTGACAGCTTCAAGACAAGCTCTTAAGATAAAGAATGGGATTTTGGAGCACGAAAGTGATTTAGTCGTTTTCGGGCAGAATTGTGGTAGGCAATAGTTACGATTGGTTATCAATCTCGGAAAATATTATCAGTTTTAGATCTATGAAGTGGTAGTTGTAAACATGATCAATATCAACGAAAGTGGCAATACCTTATATGGGAGTGACTTTTGAAAATCGCATCTTATGTGTCACGTAGGAATTTTCCATGAGAGAGTGGAAGGGGGGGGATGGGAATAATCCCTACCAAAATACGTAAGGTGATTGCTATTGGTTTGGCATTTAAAATACAACATCTCTGACTGGACTTCCCATCCACGTAGCAATGTGGATCCGTGGGCCGAATGTTGCTTAAAGTCTACACCATTTTATGATTAGGGTACTGCTAATTCAACTCGTCAAGAAGACAACCAGGCAAGCCAGGATATAATAGCATGAGGATTCTAAGATAAAGGACGAACGACGTATTTGAGCATCTTTTGGACTTAGTAAGAAAACTCTGCCTTTACTAATACAGAAACCCTGTAATACTAGGAACCTGAACGCAGAGACATAGTAGGATTCTATTGTAAAGTAATACCTCAGACCACGTGAAAGAGGCATCTTAACCAAGTTGCCGAAACTATTTGCTTGAGCCAGAAGTCTATATTTGGGGTGAGTTGATCATTTTATAATTCTATATTTTGCAATATTAACATGTGAAAATCGCTACTGGATGTACACGTTCATAAGAGAATATAAAATGCGGGTTTCACGAACCACTACTGCAGAAGCTGGTGATTGATTCGTGCAGGTTTCTCATAGAAAACCAAACGAAGAGGTAGTCTCAAGTTCCATATGGAGCAGGTAGTGGATGATGACCGAAACAATGTACATAATTATTATTTTAACCAGTGCATAAGTATATGTACACATGTTTTATAAAGGCAATGGGTGTTTCCACTCACTTGGATTAACATTAATGCTCAGAGAGGGTAAAGTTCTGAGGCAGATGGGATAGTGGAACGAAAGCGGAAGGGGGGGGGGACATACGTGATTTTTCTGTCAGGAAACCCAATGATCCGGAAGGTATTTGTTTCTCTCTTATTTCATGATGCTAGTTGGTGGTACCAATTGGTGGTACTGGTCTGTAGAACAAGTGTGTGCTATACGTGGCCTTAAAACAAACTAGACACCAGCATCAGACGGATCTTGAAGACGGTGGACCATCTTCGCAAATACTCCATGAAACTACGAGGGACGTGTTACAGCCACCAGACATGACCACTGACAAGAGAGAAGCAGTTTACAACCTGCAAAAAACCAACATCAGCTGGAACAGACGCCAACGGTCACCTTACTGGCAGCTAAGTACTCACTTAAAGCTGCCGAATGAACTCTTTAAACAAACTCCCTAAACTAACAAGATCATCACCTGTGATGAACCCATAAGGCAAACAATTTTAAATATCTATACCTTTTTTTTACACTGTTAACAATAACTGATTATTCAATTTGTTATCTGTTATACACATTTATTGCTGATTTAATCATTTTATGAGTTAACTGCACCGGTATAGTTCAGCCATTTTAAATACACATTAACAGAGCAATTGAAATAATATTTTACTGAATTAAATCAGTTGGGGGCTCAACAAACGAGCAAAATTCTCTTCTCATAGATGGTCTGGGAAGACAAAAAGTTTATTACAGCCTGGATAATATCAGCTGTAGTACTTGATTTCTAAAATTCCCATGAGGTTCCCTAGAACTGAAGCACCAATCTTCAATCAAGTCTCTGCCAAGAGTTATCTTGAGCGACATGTAGATATCTTTGAAGACCCTCAGTAGATGCTTGAATGTTGGCCACTGTCAGACCATCACTGCAGTGCAAGGGCAAGAAATCCCGTGACACTTTCTCTGATTCAAGAGGAGAGTTAGCTACCCATTTACATCCAAGTAAACTGGATCGTAGCGTTACCATTTTTTGTGACCAGAAACTGTCACACGCGAGACCAGAGCTCTAACCACTCTACCAGTCAGACAGTCCTATCGCACGGCTCAGAAACATGGAGCACAGGAAAAGCAACAATCGAGAAGCGACAGATTATCATATTGTGCTGCTTGCACGGAACAGAGCGAATGAAGTGATACGGCAGGATGACCGATGTGGAACTAATAATAAGAACCGGACAGAACCGGACAAGTTCCAGTGGAACAGGAAATGAGAAGAAAATGCTGGAGATGGATAGGACACACATTGAGGAAACCTGTTGATAGGGCACACATTGAGGAAACCTGTTGATAGGACACACATTGAGGAAACCTGTTGAAATGACACACATTGAGGAAACCTGTTGATAGGACACACATTGAGGAAACCTGTTGATAGGACACACATCGAGGAAACCTGTTGATAGGACACACATTGAGGAAACCTTTTTAAAGGACACACATTGAGGAAACCTGTTGAAAAGACACACATTGAGGAAACCTGTTGAAAGGACACACATTGAGGAAACCTGTTGATAGGACACACATTGAGGAAACCTGTCTGTTGATAGGGCATACATTGGGGAGACCGGTTGAAAGAACACACATTGAGGAAACCTGTTGATAGGACACACATTGAGGAAACCTGTTGAAAGGACACACATTGAGGAAACCTGTTGAAAGGACACACATTGAGGAAACCTGTTGAAAGGACACACATTGAGGAAACCTGTTGAAAGGACACACATTGAGGAAACCTGTTGATAGGACACACATTGAGGAAACCTGTCTGTTGATAGGGCATACATTGGGGAGACCGGTTGAAAGAACACACATTGAGGAAACCTGTTGATAGGACACACATTGAGGAAACCTGTTGAAAGGACACACATTGAGGAAACCTGTTGAAAGGACACACATTGAGGAAACCTGTTGAAAGGACATACATTGAGGAAACCTGTTGAAATGACACACATTGAGGAGACCTGTTGAAAGGACACACATTGAGAAAACCTGTTTATAGGACACACATTGAGGAACCTGTTGATAGGACACACATTGAGGAAACCTGTTGAAAGGACACACATTGAGGAAACCTGTTGAAAGGACACACATTGAGGAAACCTGTTGAAAGGACACACATTCAGGAAACCTGTTGAAAGGACACACATTGAGGAAACCTGTTGAAAGGACACACATTGAGGAAACCTGTTGATAGGACACACATTGAGGAAACCTGTTGATAGGACACACATTGAGGAAACCTGTTGATAGGTCACACATTGAGGAAACCTGTTGATAGGACACACATTGAGGAAACCTGTTGATAGGACACACATTGAGGAAACCTGTTGATAGGTCACACATTGAGGAAACCTGTTGATAGGTCACACATTGAGGAAACCTGTTGATAGGACACACATTGAGGAAACTGTTGATAGGACACCCATTGATGAAACCTGTTGATAGGACACACATTGAGGAAACCTGTTGATAGGTCACACATTGAGGAAACCTGTTGATAGGACACACATTGAGGAAACTGTTGATAGGACACCCATTGATGAAACCTGTTGATAGGACACACATTGAGGAAACCTGTTGATAGCATTACCAGGTAGTTCTTGTTCTGGAATCTCCAGAACAAGATAGGTCGAGGAAGACCAAACAGGAACCAGACACATAACACTGGAATAAAATGTGATGGACAGACTTTGGCGCTGAATAAGGTTTACAATTTGGACACCAGTTGGTAGTATTACGTACAAGACGGTTCTCATTATAGAATACCCAATATAATATAAATAGATAGAAATTAAAATAAAAACTCAAGGACAATGGAATTAAAAACAGAAATGTAAGGACTAGAGTAGTCATGGAAAGACCTTGAACGGATGGCACTGGTCAGAGTGGCTTGGAGTGACTTTGATGAGGCATATACTCCACTGGGTTCTGAAGTGTAATGAATGAATGAACTATCATTGAGCAGGGCTACATTTATTCTGGTTTCCGCCCCTGCACTCGAACATTTGCTGATCATGTCTTCTCTGAATCTTCCTGTTTCATTGTTCCTGATTGTTGCCTTTCCACATCCCGTCCCTCCTCTCACTGGAAGGCTCTATCAAATATGGTGGATGCTTCTTGTTTTTTAACACTTTTTATTTAATTTGATATAAACGTTGTTTTGATGTTTCAAATATTTTAGCCCTTAGTTAACTTGGTGTCAATGACCTAGGCAGTTGAAATTTTGCACAAGGCCCTCCATCGTGGTACATTTTACACTATCAAAATTTGATGGAGCCTCGAGTGACCTGTCCCTGGCCGTCCATACAGAATTAAAACGTTCACAAGTTGTGCATTTTGAAATAAACGTGGGTTGCCTAAAACTTATTTCTTAAATTATTTTCTACCGCAACATCTTATTGGCTTCTTTTGATAACAGGCCTTCTCTAATGGAAGCATTTATCTTCATAGGTAACTCCATGCAGTTATTATCTGTCCGCTTCAAGCCGCATATGTTTACTTCCCCTTCTTGTGACTGCTACGTCGCCTTCGGGGACTTCCCAGCTAGGACATTTCTTGAACTATCCGTCCGTCGTATTGTCCTGAAACAATATACCAAACTATACCCATATGTTGTTTTACATAATGTCCCTCATGGTGCTGTTCTAAATATGATCTCAGTCTCTCTTAACATGTTTCCATATACTGCAAAGTTCCTCCTTTATTTATTTGGTGCGATCCTCATTGTTTCCTCTTTCCTTACCGCACCCTCTCTCCTTTTCAATATTAATCTATTATATATAATAAGAGAAGCGTATTTTCCGTCCATCTGTCCGCACGAAATTGTTTCACTACCTAAACTTGGTATGCTGATAAGTCTTAATATATGATGACCTAGAAAAATCCGAGAAACCAAAAATTAAATACCGCAACGCCATAATTACGCCAGAAACGTTGTGCACTAAGGGAAATAATGTTATAAAACTTTTTCACTTTAAAGGGAAATTAGCAGCTCATTATAAATTAAAGAATGTATGTGATTTATAATCTATGATTTTCTTTCTCTACAATGTGGCTATTAAAAAATAAGCAAGTAGTTTTGGAACATAAAAATGTTACAACAATATTTAAGATTATATATTGTTGTCGCGTTGTGAGAAAAAAAAAATACGCCAGACAAATTCTGAGTTAGTGATACTTTTCAACCGAGCGGACGCAACTACCTCTCTCTCTTTTTCTAGCGCTATGTACTGGCTTCATACGCAAAGCGATATCTGGTTTTGATGGCTAACGAATAAAATTCATATAAAAAGAAGGGATGATCAGAAAGAGTTGATAATAGTATCGTTAGGAGCGGAGAAGTACATATTTATTTCCTTTCAAACAACTAATTACACAGTTGTTGCAAAAAGAAGATAGTAGCTTGAGAACAGACAACTTCATCATATTTTGTCAAGTTAAGCTACTTTGAGAAATTATATAAATTCTAAGACAAACCCAAAAGATAAAATTATTGGAAGGAAAGAAGCTGTAGATGGTACGATTAAAGTAAGGTATCAACATACGTGATCCATACAAAAGATAGAAGGGACGAAAAGGAGGAAGAAATTAATAAAACACAAAACCATGACGCAAGCCGGTTGTACTAACAATTTAGCTGCAGGCGTGAAATGCTTTCTCGTTCGCCCGCTGTCTGTGTATAAACAGAGAGGGACGGGAGCAGACATAATAATGAAAAGGGGACTGCAAAGAAGACACTAATGCCACATGAAATTTTACTATTGATATATGCAGAACAGAAAACTAAGCAAAACAGAAAAGAACACGACAGATTAAATAAGGAAATAATAGGCAAATATAGAACGGCAAAAGAAGCATGGCTAAACTAGAAGTACAAAGACTGGAACTGCAGCACAGAAAAGACACAACACCAATTAGTGATGAGCAAAGTGATTCTGTAGACGGTAAAGGTACAAACAACGGCAAATATATTATAGCAAAATGAATAGAGGGGACTGCAGAAGTGAAAACAGATCTATATTTAAAGTTTTATAGACTTCACTAACGCATTTAACAAGTGAATCACGAGTAAAGTTTCAAAATGTTATAAATCATAAACATGTACGGTAAGGACCTGAGTATAATAAGGTACTTGCGTTGGCAACAGACAGCATCTGTAAGAATCAGAAGTCAAATGTGAATATTGAAAAGACAGGCATATTCTCGTGTACCCACCCTTGACTGCTATCGGTTAACACGAAAATCTCCAGCGTATGTGTCTAGTTGCTGATAAGACCAGGATACTCAACAGATAAGAGAGTATTTGTCTAGGTGACACGTTTTGGACAGACACGGATGACCTAATCGCTTCCTGTCCGACTTGTTATAACTAGATTACTTTAGATAGTAATAAATTGTTACATCTGAAACACATTGTCGTATGAGTTTGCAGATGTGTTGGTGAGTTCGCCTGCCAGGCAATCGGATGTTTTCATATCATATACGTCACCCGCAGAATTACTCCAGGTCGGATTATTTTGAAAGGACCACACCCAACATTTTTGTTTGAAACGATTGGCGCTTTTTTAGCATCGGTGCAAACAGAAGTGGGGGTAGGACAGGAATATAACCTGACGCGTTTCAGTGTCAAGACACTGTGAGAAATCGCTTGCCAAGACGCCAGACTTGCCAGTAGTTAGCATCTGGATTCCATCCTACAGACCGGACACCTTTTATTGTAGTATTCTTAAGGACTTACAAAACAACACAGGAAAAACTCTATCAATTAAATAAGGAAAACCGGAACATCTGAGGAAACTGAACACACGAAATCATTCATTCATAACCCTCCACTCCCAAAGGAGCATAGACCTTCAACAAACACATGCCAAGTCCTCCTGTCACGTGCCATCATCTCAAGTCCTTTCCATGTTCTCCTCATCATTTTTACCTCTGTTTCCAGCTCTCTTCTCCATGTGCTTCTTGGTCTACCTCTGCCTCTCTTGCCGTGGGGTTTCCAGAACAAGGACTGCCTTGTAATGCTATCAACAGGTTTCCTCAGTGTGTGTCCTATCCATTGTTATCGTCTTCTTCTCATCTCTTGTTCCACTGGCACTTGTCTAGTTCTTGTCCTCAGTTCCACGTTGGTAACCTTGACATACCATTTTAATCCCTCTATTCTACGCAAGCACCCATTTATGAAAGTCTGTAGCTTTTTGGTTGTTGTCTTTAATGTTCTCCATGTCTCAGAGCCATACAATAGGACTGACTTGACATTTGACTTGAAGATTTTTA
>JAMPIV010023131.1:0-112907 GCA_024509875.1 Oreohelix idahoensis
AAGCCTCCCCAGACCATGACAGAACCTCTACCATAACGATGCACCTCTCGAATTGTGTCATCAGTAAATCGCTCTCCTGGTCGTCTCCAAACTCGAATCCTGCCATCATTGAATGACACAGTGAAGCAAGATTCATCAGTGAAGAGAACTTAACTCCATTGTTGCCTTGTCCATCGGATGTGCTCGCGACACCAAGCAACACGGGCTCTGCGATGAGCAGGAGTAAGAGGGATTCTGACTGCAGAACGTCGAGCAGCCAGTCCAAATTCATGTAAACGTCTGCGAATGGTGCTTTGACTGACATTAACGTTTACAGTTTGTCTCAGCTGACATCTTAGAGTGGAACAAGTCACTGTTCGATGGTGCAGGGCTGACAACAAGAGGTACCGGTCATCATGTCTATTGGTGCATCTAGGGCGACCTGGCCGGTGGCAATCCTCCACACTTCCTGTGCCCTGAAATCTCTCCAAAATTCTTTGGATAGTAGAGTGTGACACTGCAAGCCGTCTAGCAACCTCACGGACAGATAAACCACTTTCAACCCACGCTGTAGCCCTCATTCTTTGTAAGGTGTCAAGACTTCTTTTCGGTGGCATGGTTTTTGCAAGTGATGAAACTACCCTAAGTCTGCTGATTGTAAAACAAATTAAGAGTGAACTCTGTTCACGAAAAGTCGCCATTGCACGTGGAATGTTAATCAGCACGATTACTTCACCTGTTTGGTTGTACGGAAGTTTGAAAAAACAGATTAAAAATGTGAATTTATGGTCAGCAAACCAAATTGCACGTGATCACCCTGGGTGTCGGTGAGTTGTTTTTATGCTTAACGTGCATAGAGGACTGTCAGAGGAAGATATTGCACCCATTTTTACTAAAAACTTCCTTCATTTAATCATTCTATGCGCTTATATAAAATTGTATTGAAAATAATAGGGTGGCCCTTGACTTTTGACGAGTAGTATATCTATGGCGCCACCTCAGATTGGGCGAAACGAAGCTCACACAACAAGCAGAAGAGAGGAGAAAACGTCAAAAGGAACACCAGGAAAATAAACAGCTGAGGGCTGTCACCTCTGGGGCGCATTCCCAAAGTCAGTTATGACTGAAGAGGCTATTTGTATTATTAGTAGTAGTATATAATTATCATCAAATTAAGACTGTCAGAAATATCTTTGGCTTTTTGAAACTCAAAAGTGTCAAATTCTTAATTCAATTCTTTGGAAAGTCAAAAATGGATGGCTTGATGTGAATGTAAAACATATATTGAAGCTTTGAATCTTCAGGAACTGGTATGAATCTTATTCCTGGTTGTGCAGGAGTACGCGGCAATGAGAGCTAACAGACTAGCATCGAGAGCATCCATAATGGGTACATTGGATATGGATAAGAAGATTATTCAAGGATCGCTTGGTTGAGAACTACACTGAAATCGATTAATCAACATGGCTAAGATTGCTGGAATTTGGTATATAACATAAGGCTAGCAGGAATGAATGTGTGAGAGGATGCATCCATCGTGTATACAACCATTGCACCATAGCAACCAATAGCATTCATACCCTTTGACATTTGCTGAGGGAGACTGGGCATATATGAGTTTGCTCAGATCTCAGATAGCAGTAGCAGTGGTGTCAGATAGCAGTAGCAGTGGTGTCAGATATCAGTGATGTCAGATAGCAGTGGTGTCAGATAGCAGTGGCAGTGGTGTCCGTCATAATCAACAATAGCAATAAATTAAGCTATAAATAATTTCATTTTTTTGTTGGCTGAAGTCAGCATGTAATTACTGGTTAAAATATCATATTAAACAAAAGTCAGGTGTCAACAATTTAAAAAACACGCTCAGAAATCTTCAGTGACACAATATAAAATCTTCAGTGACCTAATATAGAGCACACACAATCAGAAATATTTAGTTACCTAATATAGAGTACACACACACACAATTAGAAATATTTAATTACCAGATATAGAGTACACACTTGCGCACACAGTCCAAAATATACAATTACTAGATATAGAGAACACATACATAATCACACACAATCAGAAATATTAAATTACCTAATACAGAATACACACACACACAATCAAAGCTATTTACTTATCAGATGTAGCATACTCATACTCATTCAGAAATATTTAATGACCTGATATAGAATATACTCACATACACAACTTGCTAACACACACACACACAATGGAATACTGAGACCAGTTTAACTAGTAAGCTTATTACACCTTTTAGAAAGGAGGCTTCTTTCTTTGGGCATATATTAACTGTCAAGTCTAAGCATGGATGCATATCTAGAGTCATCCTTATATGACCACCAGCTAAGCACAATGCTATAGTTTACGTATGTGAAAATGAACCTTTGTCTGTGATGCTGATTACACCCTCATTGACTCTTGAAATCATTCACATGCTTCCAGGGATTCCCCCTGTGGTAAAACATGTTGAGAACCCAGTATTGCATGCTGAGCTTGGAGGAGTCACTTGAGCCCAAATGTAACTCTGGCTTTTGCCTAGTTGGTTGCCTGCAGGAGGATTTCACTGTGGACCCATGATAGGCAGGGGGAGATGACAAGTATATAAATAAAAAAATAATATGGTATGAAATCAGTTTTACAAGTAAACGGTACACATGAAACAAGGGACGTTTCGGGTTTTACCCTTCGTCAGCCACAGTTACGAACAGGTGACAAGGACAAGAACTAAATATAGGTGCTACAAAAATCAACGATGATGAGGAAATCACCAAGTGAGCGATACAAGCAGATGAAATGACGATGATGAGCGAAACAATAGCGGTTATAATGCAAGAAAATTGTAAAACTAGAAAGACATGTCGAAACAGGAAAGTAAATAATCGACGAAGCGAAGACAGAAATGAACAACACTATTAAAACAAGTAAAAAATCACTAAGCTGGATCCCAGAAAGAAACATTCAAGGTGGCTGAAAAAATGAGGCGTCATGCGGAAGTGACGTATGAGCTAGTGACGGCTGAGAAAAGATAATTGAGGAAACGAAACGAACCAAAGCAAAAACAAGGATAGAAAGGAAAATAACGACAGAAGAAATAAAGTATGAAACAGAGACAGAAGCCACCAGAATTATGCAAAATGATGCTGGACATTCAAGCCAGCAGGAGATAAAACGCCCATTTGAAAAATGAGACGATTCTCCAACGAGAAGCGAGTTTGGTCGTCGCCGGCACATGACAGGAGGGCAGTGACATGAATATCAGAGTTACCTGAATGGTCAGGGCTATTGAAGTGAAGGGCCACCGGTAAATGTTTGTCATGATAGATGTCATTCAAGTGCTCACGAAACCTGTCTGCCAGACATCTGCCAGTTTCACCAATATAGGTCATGTCACACCTCTTGCAGATAATAGCATAAATCAGGTTTCTGGATTCGCACGTGGAAGACTCCCCAATGGTAAATTTACCGTTAGGAAAGGAGACTGACTGCGTTTGGAGTACAAAAGGACAGGTCTTACATATGCGGCGTTGGCACGGTTTAGTACCAAAGTAAGAAGGCCTAGTTTGTCTCAAGCGACTATGCACAAGAATATCCCTAAAATTGTTATCCCTGCGATATGCCACCAAAGGGGTATCACGAAACAACTCTCTGGTATCAGGATCAGAGTGGAGAATAGGCAGATGACGAAACATAATTTTTCTCACCGCCAAATAGTGAGGGTGAAAAGTTAAGACAAGTTTGAGTCTGTCAGATGTAGTAGTAGGTTTAGCAGTAAGTGCAACCTGACGAGTAACATGACTAATGCGATTAAGGGCATCAGATAAAACTCTTTCAGGATAGCGACGTCGGCGAAAAAAATCGAGCATTTCTTGAGCTCGTTCACGGAAATCATCTTCATCGTGACATATCCGACGTAAGCGTAGAAGTTGAGAGTAGGGAATGGAATCTTTACACTGAGAGGGTGAGAAGAGGTGTAAAGAAGGAAACCATGAGCATCAGTAGGTTTATAAAAGACAGAGGTAGTAAGGCCAGTAGGAGTAATATTGACAGTAAGGTCAAGGAAGTTAACTGAAGTGGTAGAAATCTGAGAAGTGAATTTGATGGCAGGATGGAAATTGCCAACATAGTCAATGAATCTGTGGAGGTTAACTTCCGACATGTCTGTGACTCCAATACCGTCGTCGATATAACGACGGTAAAACTCAGGTAATGGTCCATCGTAACTTGGAAGCACCAAATATTCAAAGTGACCCATGAAGAGGCAAGCATAACTTGGCGATGACAAGTAGCTCTGTGCGGGACTTGACAATTCCTTGAAAGAGCCCAGAACCAGAGCACAGTATTTTAGCTCTGCATACTTGGAGAGCCCCCTTAGATGGTGGGGAATGCACACTAAGCCATGCACTTCTTCCTCCTAGCATAGGACCAGATATGATGATCCTTAAAATGCAAGCCAAGCTGGAGAAAGTGGAGCTCATGGCTTCAACTCAAAACGTTGAGGAATGTCAGAAAAGCTTAGATCTACAGTGTAGATAATACCTAGGAGTCTTCAACTTGGTATTGGCTGCTAAAGAGAGAGAAACTCAGCAGCTAAAGTTGAATAAGAACTGTCCAGTATTGCCCTCCCTTAACAGTAGAATTGGTCAACAATATTTGAGCAATGGTTTTCACTTTAAACAAAATTGTAATTAAATCTTGGTGAGCTGACCACATACTACTTGCTATAAGTTTCTATTTCATCTGGGTTGACAGAGTGGACAGTAGGGGTTTTGTTACTGTTCAGACCCACTGTTGCAGCAGATGATTACAGTTCGAATATAATTATGGTCATCGATAGCACTGACAAACAACATTTTTCTTTCTTATATAAGAATAAGTGTTCTTAGGTCAGTTTCTTGCGCTGATTTCAAATCTGAAATCCGTTTATCTCTATCACGTCGGGTTCTTAAGATATTTGTGAATAAATATATTTTTGGGAACCGTTATTTGCTCCGTTTCATTTTTACTATATAACTTATTAAAAATTAATAAAAAGCAACATAATTCTACTTTTTATACTGCTAAAAGATGCATGACATATGTTACGCGATTTTTCAAATAGTTACTGTATTTTGAAATAATTCTGAGCAAAATATGGCTTCTAGAAGTTGTAGAAATTCGGCTGATCTGTTCTGTTACGTGTGCGGATATTTTACCGATCGTGTTGACCAGAAAAACTTTACATCATTACTAAAGAAAGCATATGAACTTTATTTCGATTCGAAAGTTGATGATGCAAATAAATCTTGGAAGCCAAATGCAGTTTGTTCGATACATTGGCAGGTTGGTTACGAAAATCGCCGAAGCATAAGTCGATGCCTTTTGGAGTGCCAGTAATATGGCGTGAACATACAAATCACACTACTGATTGTTACTTCTGCTTGACAAATATCCATGGTTTCATTTTTAAAACTAGAAAGTCTGTGGTTTATTCAAATATTGAATTGGTTTCGAAACCAGTGCCTCATGATCCAATCACGTGTCCGATCCAAGTACCACCAGAACATAATCCGTTGGACGTGAATGAACCGTCAGAAAGTGATAGTTTACCTGCTTTAGAAACTAATTCTGACTCAGATTACATACCGGTGAATGATGGTGTTTACTTAATTAACCATTCAGGACTTTCAGATCTAATACGTGATCTCGCTCTTACCAAAGGACAAGCGGAATTACTCGGTTCGCGACTCAAAGAATGGAATCTTTTAGCGCCCAATACTCCGATATCTAAATTTCGTCATAGACACAGAGAACTTGTTCAATACTTTGAGATGGATGATGACATTTGCTATTGCAAAGATGTAAACGGTCATGAGCACATAGTCAACGAATGGCGATTTTTCATCGATTCTTCCAAGACTAGTCTAAAAGCCGTGTTATTGCATAACAGAAATTTATTTTCATCAATTCCAGTCGCCTACTCTGTTCATATGAAAGAAACTTATGACAATATGGCTATACGTTTGGAAAAAATAAAGTACAATGACTACCAATGGCGGATTTGTGGAGACCTAAGGTCATTGCAATTCTCACGGGCATGCAGACTGGGTATACTAAATTTTGTTGCTTCCGATGTGAATGGGACAGCCGCAACAGACAGGAACATTATGCAAGAAAGGTGTGGCCTATCCGGGATCGTATGCAGCTCGGGCATAAAAATGTAATACACGAGCCATTAGTTAACAAAGACAGCTTCATTTTACCACTGTTACATATAAAGTTGGGGCTCATGAAGAATTTTGTAAAAGCGTTAGATAAAACGAACAAAGCTTTCACTTATCTTCGAGAAAAGTTTCCGCAAGTTAGCGATGCAAAGATAAAGGAAGGTATCTTTGTAGGACCTCAGATTAGGAAAGTTATTGCAGACAAACAATTCGAGAACTTGTTACATGGTAGTGAACTTCGCGCATGGATGGCATTCAAATCGATCGTCGATAACTTTCTGGGAAATCACAAATCTGTTGACTATGTTGCATATTGTTAAGCAGTGCATAGATGCATACAGAATTATGGGCTGTAACATGTCCCTCAAAATCCATTTGCTCGATTCGCATCTTGACTTTTTCCCTGACAACCTTGGCGAAGTCAGCGATGAACATGGAGAACGATTCCATCAAGATATCGCCGTAATGGAGTCACGTTATCAAGGACGGTGGAGTGTGACCATGCTTGCCGATTATTGTTGGATGCTTCATCGCGATGTACCACATGCCATTCACCGACGAAAGTCGACTGCAAAGAAATTCAAGCCTACATAACTGTTATACTTCTTGTACGAATGATGTTGTAATACTGTATGCGTTGTTAAAAAACTTCAATTGCGTATTTCTAGAGATCCCGACCTGATAGAGAAAAACGGTTTGCAGATTTAAAAACAGAGCATTAGAATTGACCAGAAAAACATAGAAATGTTAGAGAAAGAAAAAAAAAGTTTTTTTTTTTGTTAGTCAGTGTAGTTACCTGAGCTTGGGATGGCAGAAAGTGAACCTTGCTTATGATCCTAGTAATACAACCACTGCACTACTTATCTTTCCTATCTCGTCCCTGCCTCATTGATGCTCCACAACATTCTTTCTCATGAACACTTCTTTGATCCTTAGCCGCTGACTGGCAGTGCAGTCAGTGACCATCACGTCTGGTGGCGTCTTGTACGGCGGCAACAAACTGCTTCCACCTTGCTCGGTCGGCGGCCATCCTTCGTGCAGTGCCCCAGCTCTGATTCACTCTTTGTATCTCGGCCTCCACAGTTCTCTGCGAAGTTACTTTTGGTCGGCCTCTATTTCACTTTCCTTCAGGGGTCCATAGCATAGCTGTTCTTGTGATGGCATCAGGGTCTCTTCTGAGGACATGGCCAACCCAACTCCAGTGTCTACCAGTTATGATGGTGTGCATGTCCTCTTGGTTGCTCAGAGTAAGCAGTTCTTGGTTGTTGATTCGGAGAATTTTCCTTAGGCAGGTTGTGTGGAAAGAGGACAATTTCAACATTTTCTTCTCTGTTACTCTCCATCATTCCGCACCATAGAGAAGCACAAAAAGTATGCAGCTCTCATATAATCTTAATTTTGTGCTTGTGCTGTACTGAGAGGACTTCCAGATGTTGTTTAGACTAGCAAAGGCTGTTCTTGCTTTATTCATTCTGTTGTTAATGTATTTGCTTGTTCCGCCATCTGGTGTTACTATGCATCCTAGGTATGTAAAGGTGTCTGTCTGTTCCAGCTTCTGATTCCTTATTGTTATGGGCTGAGGGTTGCCCACATTGAGTGTCATGACCTATGTCTTCTTTAGATTGATGTTCAGACTCACCTGCTGGCTATACTTATTAAGTCTATCCGTTTTTTCCTAGATGTGTTGATGCAAATGTGCTAGTAGTGCAATGTCATCTGCATATTCCAGATCTTCCGATGTAGAAAACGTAGTCCATCTTATTCCTCTTGGACTGCCCCCTGTTGTCTGGCGCATCACCCAGTCATGAACACTGCTACACAATATTTGAATGGGATAATGCAGTTAATTACCAAATATTCCCTATGCCCCCTGGTACCTCAGGTTAAAAATATCTGCTACAAGGTGTATAGAAACTGGGGGTAGCGATGGATTAGGGTTTGTTCAGGCGATATTCTCCTTTAAAGCTTTCATGCCAGGGCCTTGTACTCTGGTCAGTTACACTGGTGTCCAATTGTAATCCAGTAATTTAGTATGTTATAATAATCATCATCATCATTCCTTTTCATTCCCTGTGGAACATAGGGGCAGAAACAGTTGCTCTTCATCAATTTCTATTCTGGGCTGTCTTTTTCAGCTGTGCCCAAGTCATTCCAATTTCCCTAGCCTCCTCTTCAACTGTTCTTCTCCAGGTTCTACTCGGCCTCCCCACTCTTCTTTTCCCCCGTGGGTTCCAGTCAAGGGCACCTCTGGCTATGCTTGATTGTTCTCTTCTGAGTGTATGTCCTATCCATCCCCACCTTTTTACCTTAATTTCCATTTGTATTGGCTGTTGCCTGCATCTTTTCCTTAACTCTATATTTGTTATTACATCTGGCCATCATCATACAAGGAGGATCCATCAGAGACATCTATTTACAAACGTCTGTAGTTTGGAGGTGATACTCTTTGAGACATGCCACGTCTCTGATCGATACAGCAAGACTGACTTTACATTTGAGTTAAAGATTCTGATTTTATTCTCTCTTGATATAGCTGAGGAGTTCCATATTGGTTGAAGGGCATTAAAAGCGCATCTAGCTTTATTTATTTTAGAACAGATGTCACCATCGGTTCCCCTTCCTTTGTCAGTGTTACTCCCCAGATATGTAAAGCTTTCTAGTTCTTCAATAACTTGATCATTGATCTTCATCGAGTCCAGCTGCCTATTATTTATCCTCATTTCTTTTGTTTTATTTACATTTTTGTGTAGTCCCATCTTTGCTGTTTCTGTTACTAATATGTTTGTTTTCTCCTGCATCTTGCTGTCTATGTGATAGAAGGCACAAATCATCTGCATAGTCTAGATCCTCCAGCTGTTTGTTGAATGTCCACTGTATTCCAGTTTTCTCTCCTTCTTTTGTTTGTCTCATAACCCAGTCTATGACCATGAGAAAAATTATTGGGGATAGTCTGTCCCCGCTGAGTTCTGTGAAGGGCTCTGATAGTTTTCCTTTGTGCACTACTTTGCATGAGGCCTCCTGGTAGAAATCTTGGATGATTTTAATGAATTTCTCTGTGATTCTGTAATGTCTCAGGATTTTCCGTATCATAGTACGGTCTATACTGTCGAAAGCTTTTTCGAAGTCCACAAAATTTATATAAGGGGGTCTGCCATTCATTTGATTGTTCTGTGATGCTTCTGAGTGTTGCTATCTGGTCTGTGCATGATCTTCCTGCACAAAATCTTGCATGTTCTTCTCTGAGTTTGTCATCCACTGCCATCTTAACACGGTTCAACAAAACTCTGGTCAAAATATTTCCAGCCACTGCTAGCAGTGTTATACCCCTCCAGTTGCTACATACAGTCAGGTTTCCTCTCTTTAGCAGCTAGAAAATGTGGCCTTCTTTCCAGCTCTTTGGGATGGCTTCTTTTTCCCAGATTTTCCTGAAGAGCTGGTGTAGCAACTCTGTAGTGTATGGTATATCTGCCTTCAGGGCTTCTGCTGGTATTCCATCTGGTACTGCAGCCTTACCACTTTACAGTTGTTTTTTAGCCTGAGAGATCTCTTGTTTTGTGGGTGTGTTCATGTTGCACTTTAGTGGCTCTTCTGCTGGTTCTATGAGGGGTTGCTGTACTGGTTAGTTTCGGTTTAGGCTTTCCTTAAAATATTCAGCCCATCTGGCCCTTTGTTTCTCTTCATTGCTAATGTTTTGTCCTTCTCTGCTCTTCACTGTTGTATTGTGGTTTAGCTGTTTCTTAGATAAAGTTCTAGTGATATTATATAATGTTTTGAAGTCTCCTTTTTTTTTTTTCCGCAATCTCGGCTTCCTCTGTTAGTTTTTCAATAATTCTCTTTTATATTTCCCGCCACTCTTTTTCACTTTCCTGTTTAGCTGCCAATATATTGTGAGCAGTTGTGTTTTCTGTTCTGCCTCTTTACAGTTGTTTACTTGTTGTTTACTTGTTGTTTGATATCTCTCCTTCCTCTTATGAGGGTCCATGTGTTTTCTGTGAGCAGTTCCTTCTGTTGTTTATTTCTTTTGTGTAGTCCCATCTTTGCTGTTTCTGTTACTATTTATTTTTTCAGTTAACTTCCTTGACCTTACTGTCAATATTACTCCTACTGGCCTTACTACCTCTGTCTTTTATAAACCTACTGATGCTCATGGTTTCCTTCTTTACACCTCTTCTCACCCTCTCAGTGTAAAGATTCCATTCCCTACTCTCAACTTCTACGCTTACGTCGGATATGTCACGATGAAGATGATTTCCGTGAACGAGCTCAAGAAATGCTTGAGTTTTTTCGCCGACGTCACTATCCTGAAAGAGTCTTATCTGATGCCCTCAATCGCATTAGTCCCGTCACTCGTCAGGTTGCACTTACTGCTAAACCTACTACTACATCTGACAGACTCAAACTTGTCTTAACTTTCCACCCTCACTGTTTGGCGGTGAAAAAAGTTCTGTTCCGTTATCTGCCTATTCTCCACTCCGATCCTGATACCAGAGAGTTGTTTCGTGATACCCTTTGTTGGCATATCGTAAGGATAAGAATTTTAGGGATATTCTTGTGCATAGTCGCTTGAGACAAACTAGTCCTTCTCACTTTGGTACTAAACCGTGCCAGTGCCGCATATGTAAGACCTGTCCTTTTGTACTCCAAACGCAATCAGTCTCCTTTCCGAACGGTAAATTTACCATTGGAGAGTCTTTCACGTGCGAATCCAGAAACCTGATTTATGCTATCATATGCAAGAGGTGTGACATGACCTATATTGGTGAAACTGGCAGACGTTTGGCAGACAGGTTTCGGGAGCATTTGAATGACATCCGTAATGACAAACATTTACCGGTGGCCCTTCACTTCAACAGCCCTGACCATTCAGGTAACTCTGACATTCAGGTCACTGCCCTCCGTTCATGTATCGGTGACGACCAAACTCGCTTTTCGTTGGAGAATCGTCTCATTTTTCAAATGTGCGTTTTAGCTCCTGCTGGGATTAATGTCCAGCATCATTTTGCATAATTCTGGTGGCTTCTGTCGTTATTTTCCTATCTATCCTTGTTTTTGCTTTGGTTCGTTTCGTTTCCTCTATTATCTGTTCTTAGCCATCACTAGCTCCTACGTCACTTCCGCATGACGCCTTATTTTTTCAGCCATTTTGAATGTTTCTTTCGTCGATTCAGCTAAGTGGTTTTTTTACGCATTTTAATAGTGTTGTTCATTTCTGTCTTCGTTTCGTTGATTATTTACTTTCTTGTCTCGACATGTCTTTCTGGTTTCACGATTTTCTTGCATTATTCCTGTTATCGTTTCGCTCATCACCGTGGTTTCATCTGCTTGTATCGCTCATTTGAAGTTTTCCTCATGATCATAGTCCTTTGTAGTACCTATAAGTAGTTCTTGTCCTTGTCACCTGTTCGTAACTGTGGCTGACGAAGGGTAAAACCCGAAACGTCCCTTGTTTCATGTGTACCGTTTACTTGTAAAACTGATTTCATACCATATTATTTTTTAATTTATATATTTCTTTTGCCAAGAACCTCTTAACATGTATTCCTGTATGCTTCCTGGATTGTGCACCAGTGATTATCTATATTTTCCTCTTCAAGGTTTTTCAGCACTTCAAATCTATTTCTCATCTTTAGGTTGAACTGAACTCTTGTGTCTTTGTTCATAAGGTTCTGGATATTATATTTCGGGCTTGTTCTTTCTGCTCTATCTTTGTGCGCCCTCAATTTTATCCTCGATGATGCTAGGAGAAGGTGGTGGTCTGATGCTACGTCAGCTCTTCTCTTTACTCTAACATGTTCCTATGTTCCAGGTGCCTATTCTAACATCTTGTAGGCAGCATCTCCATTTTCTTTCTATGGTGAAGTGGTTTATCTGATTTTGCAAAGAGCTCTCCATTTTCATTTCTGTTTCCTATGCCATTCTTTCCCATGATTCACAGTTTTTGTTTTCTACTACTATATTTGCATTTAAATCTCCCATTACTATCTTAATGTCTCTCTTGTGTGTTTTTTCCAATGTTCCTTGGAGTTCATCATAGAAATCTTGCTTCTTATCTTCATCTGGATTGTTAGTAGGGGCATAACACTGAATGATGGTGATTTTTCTTTCTTTTCCCTGGAATCTTGCCGTTATTATCATGGGTGAAATTGATTCCATTCTATTAATGCTATTCTGGCTTCCTGGGACATCATAATAGCAACCCCTTCTGTGTGTTTGGTCTTCATCCTCGTATCTTGAATATATGACATTTTCTCCTGTATTGGTCATGAATTCACCAGTTCCGTTTATTCTCATGTCTGCTAGTCCTAAGAGCTTTATTCAATATTGTCTCATCTCTCCAGCCACCTTTACTGTCCTTCTTGGCCTCCTGCATTGTTCGTATGTTCCCTGGAATCTTGCCGTTATTATCATGGGTGAAATTGATTCCATTCTATTAATGCTATTCTGGCTTCCTGGGACATCATAATAGCAACCCCTTCTGTGTGTGTGGTCTTCATCCTCGTATCTTGAATATATGACATTTTCTCCTGTATTGGTCATGAATTCACCAGTTCCGTTTATTCTCATGTCTGCTAGTCCTAAGAGCTTTATTCAATATCGTCTCATCTCTCCAGCCACCTTTACTGTCCTTCTTGGCCTCCTGCATTGTTCGTATATTCCAGGTGCCTATTCTAGTTTTTGCCTTCGTTGTTAGAAGAGGAGTCGTCAGCCTGACTTCCATTGACTGGCTTTCATCAGGTCTCTGTGACATATGTCCCTCTTGCGAGGGTTCTTCCTGACTCTGGCTTTTGTTTCTTTCCTCAACTGTTCCAGTTTCTGTGACAAATAGGTTTTTTCTGGCAGGGTTGTCAGCCCTGTTCTCCAACCTCCTTTAACCTGGAGGAAGGGGGTGTGCCCACTTTGTCTGTCCCGTCCATTTTGACCTGATCAACATGATTGAACCTACCAAGAGCAAAAGCTGCCTCTGATATAGCTCAAAATATCATCAAGGCACTCAAGCCGACCCACCACTTGAAGGTGGGGCACTATGGGTCGGATGTTGTCATAATGCATTCCAGTAGTTTAGTATGGTGTCACAAAGCGTTACAGTAATTTAGTCTAGTGTCACAGTGTATTCTAGTAATTTAATCTGGTGCTACAATGTGTTTCAGTACTTAAGTTGGTGCCACAATGTGTTCCAGTAATTTAGTCTGGTGCCACAAAGTGTTCCAGTAATTTAATCTAGTGCCACAATGTGTTCCAATAATTATTCTGGTGCCACAATGTGTTCCAGTAATTTAGTCTGGTGCCACATTATGTTCCAGTAATTTAGTCTGGTGCCACAATGTGTTCCAGTAATTTAGTCCGGTGCCACAATGTGTTCCACTAATTGAGTCTGGTGTCACAATGTGTTCCAGTAATTTAGTCTAGTGCCACAATGTGTTCCACTAATTGAGTCTGGTGTCACAATGTGTTCCAGTAATTTAGTCTGTGCCAGAACACAAATTGAGTCTGGTGCCACAATGTGTTTCAGTACTTAAGTTGGGGCCACAGTGTGTTCCAGTAATTTAGTCTGGTGCCACATTATGTTCCAGTAGTTTAGTCTGGTGCCACAATGTGTTCCAGTAGTTTAGTCTAGTGCCACAATGTGTTCCAGTAGTTTAGTCTGGTGCCACAATGTGTTCCAGTAATTTAGTCTGGTGTCACAATGTGTTCCAGTAATTTAGTCTGGTGTCACAATGTGTTCCAGTAATTTAGTCTGGTGCCACAATGTGTTCCAATACTTTATTCTAGTGCCACAGTGTGTTCCAGTAACTAAGTTTGGTGCCACAATGTGTTCTAGTAATTTAGTCTCTTTTCACAATGTTTTCCAGTAATTTAGTCTGTGCCACAATGTGTTCCAGTAATTTAGTCTGTGCCACACTGTGTTCCACTAATTAAGTCTGGTGTCACAATGTGTTCCAGTAATTTAGTCT
Source organism: Oreohelix idahoensis (assembly GCA_024509875.1). Classification (NCBI taxonomy): domain Eukaryota; kingdom Metazoa; phylum Mollusca; class Gastropoda; order Stylommatophora; family Oreohelicidae; genus Oreohelix; species Oreohelix idahoensis. The sequence goes on from JAMPIV010023131.1 coordinate 14,144, forward strand.
GTGCCACAATGTGTTCCACTAATTGAGTCTGGTGTCACAATGTGTTCCACTAATTGAGTCTGGTGTCACAATGTGTTCCAGTAATTTAGTCTAGTGCCACAATGTGTTCCACTAATTGAGTCTGGTGTCACAATGTGTTCCAGTAATTTAGTCTAGTGCCACAATGTGTTCCACTAATTGAGTCTGGTGTCACAATGTGTTCCAGTAATTTAGTCTGTGCCAGAACACAAATTGAGTCTGGTGCCACAATGTGTTTCAGTACTTAAGTTGGGGCCACAGTGTGTTCCAGTAATTTAGTCTGGTGCCACATTATGTTCCAGTAGTTTAGTCTGGTGCCACAATGTGTTCCAGTAGTTTAGTCTAGTGCCACAATGTGTTCCAGTAGTTTAGTCTGGTGCCACAATGTGTTCCAGTAATTTAGTCTGGTGTCACAATGTGTTCCAGTAATTTAGTCTGGTGTCACAATGTGTTCCAGTAATTTAGTCTGGTGCCACAATGTGTTCCAATACTTTATTCTAGTGCCACAGTGTGTTCCAGTAACTAAGTTTGGTGCCACAATGTGTTCTAGTAATTTAGTCTCTTTTCACAATGTTTTCCAGTAATTTAGTCTGTGCCACAATGTGTTCCAGTAATTTAGTCTGTGCCACACTGTGTTCCACTAATTAAGTCTGGTGTCACAATGTGTTCCAGTAATTTAGTCTGTGCCACAATGTGTTCCACTAATTGAGTCTGGTGTCACAATGTGTTCCAGTAATTTAGTCTGTGCCATAATGTGTTCCACTAATTTAGTCTGGTGTTACAATGTGTTCCAGTAATTTAGTCTGGTGTCACAATGTGTTCCACTAATTGAGTCTGGTGTCACAGTGTGTTCCAGTAATTTAGTCTGGTGTCACAATGTGTTCCACTAATTGAGTCTGGTGTCACAATGTGTTCCACTAATTGAGTCTGGTGTCACAATGTGTTCCAGTAATTTAGTCTGGTGTCACAATGTGTTCCACTAATTGAGTCTGGTGTCACAATGTGTTCCAGTAATTTAGTCTGTGCCACAATGTGTTCCACTAATTGAGTCTGGTGTCACAATGTGTTCCAGTAATTTAGTCTGTGCCATAATGTGTTCCACTAATTTAGTCTGGTGTTACAATGTGTTCCAGTAATTTAGTCTGGTGTCACAATGTGTTCCACTAATTGAGTCTGGTGTCACAGTGTGTTCCAGTAATTTAGTCTGGTGTCACAATGTGTTCCACTAATTGAGTCTGGTGTCACAATGTGTTCCACTAATTGAGTCTGGTGTCACAATGTGTTCCAGTAATTTAGTCTGTGCCACAGTGTGTTCCACTAATTGAGTCTGGTGTCACAATGTGTTCCAGTAATTTAGTCTGTGCCACAATGTGTTCCACTAATTGAGTCTGTTGTCACAATGTGTTCCAGTAATTTAGTCTGGTGTCACAATGTGTTCCACTAATTGAGTCTGGTGTCACAATGTGTTCCCCTATTGAGTCTGGTGTCACAATGTGTTCCAGTAATTTAGTCTGGTGCCACAATGTGTTCCACTAATTGAGTCTGGTGCCACAATGTGTTCCACTAATTGAGTCTGGTGCCACAATGTGTTCCACTAATTGAGTCTGGTGTCATAATGTGTTCCACTAATTGAGTCTGGTTTCACAATGTGTTCCACTAATTGAGTCTGGTGCCACAATGTGTTCCACTAATTGAGTCTAGTGCCACAATGTGTTCCACTGAGTCTGGTGTCATAATGTGTTCCACTAATTGAGTCTGGTGTCACAATGTGTTCCACTAATTGAGTCTGGTGTCACAATGTTTTCCACTAATTGAGTCTGGTGTCACAATGTGTTCCACTAATTGAGTCTGGTGCCACAATGTGTTCCACTAATTGAGTCTGGTGTCACAATGTGTTCCACTAATTGAGTCTGGTGTCACAATGTGTTCCACTAATTGAGTCTGGTGTCACAATGTGTTCCACTAATTGAGTCTGGTGCCACAATGTGTTCCACTAATTGAGTCTGGTGTCACAATGTGTTCCAGTAATTGAGTCTGGTGTCACAATGTGTTCCAGTAATTTAGTCTGGTGTCACAATGTGTTCCAGTAATTTAGTCTGGTGTCACAATCTAAAAAGTTCATGTTGTCTAATAGCTGAAACTGCCAAAGTGACTGGAAGTGTTAGAGACTTGGTCCAACTATGAGGCAGGCGGTGACTAGTGTCAAGCATTTACTGCCTTTTCCTTTTCTTACTCAAGAACAGAGTCAGGTATCTATTTATAGATATGTAGACTGGAGTGTGAAACTTGTAGATTTTGCTCTAACCAATCTGCCAATCCCATGTTCAAAATCAACATTAAAAAATGTCAGCCTGTTGATGACACAGTAATAAATCTACCAGGGATAGAACTCTCAACATTCACATATCAGCCTGAGGATGACACAGTAATTAAACTGGTTATCGATTGTGAGATGGGCAACATAGCATCCAGTATTTGGTAAATAGAATGGCAGAATAAGATTCCATACTGCATTTTTAATATTGGAGTTTCAGATAAATGGTTGTGGACATGTAGAGGCAAAGTCAACATGTGCAGGTCATAATGTCAACAGTTGTGGACATAAAGTCAACATGTGCAGGTCATAATGTCAACAGTTGTGGACATAAAGTCAACATGTGCAGATCATAATGTCAACAGTTGAAAAAAAAAAAGTGCAGAGAATGAAGAGAAGTAACTGTGGTTATTTTACTGATTGACATTCAAGATACTGTATAGAATGAAATGTAATGCTGTCAAACATCTGAATATCCACCATTTTAAATTTTGATTAAGTCATGTGTCTTGCTAAAATTTTACAGAGCTACACAATTTAGGACATCTGATAATTGACTGTTTATTACATACTAGTTGTTTATTTATATCTAAATCCTATTTATTTTCAGATGTGCCACATGAAGACCAGAACATCACCATTACTGACATGGTTTACAAGAAAGACTCTTCCAGTGTTACAGTATTGACCAGTGACAATTATAGTGAGTCTGGAACAACTGATGATGATGTATCTGTGGGTTCCATTGTCTGCCATGAAAGATCAGCTGATGTGTGTGAGACCCAGAATGATTATAAGGTGACAGCTCAAAATGAAAGAGAGCCAGGTAACATCAGTGAGAAATGTGATGATCTTGATGAAGTTGATATGAGTTTTGGATTAGTAAACAACATGCAGAGTACAGAAATACAGGCATTACAGAATCATTATGAACGTGATGTTTGTGGTGTAATGCTAACACATTCTAATCTGAAAAAACATAACAAAGTACGTAAAGGAGAGAAGCCTTACAAGTGTGATGTTTGTGGTAAATGTTTTACAATTTATAGTCAGCTGAAAGTGCACAACAGAATACATACAGGAGAGAAGCCTTACAGATGTGATGTTTGTGGTAAATGTTTTGCAATTTGTGGTTCTCTGAGAGTACACAATAGAATACATACAGGAGAGAAACCATACAAGTGTGAGGTTTGTGGTAAATGTTTTACAATTAGTAGTTCTCTGAAAGTACACAGTAGAATTCATACAGGAGAGAAACCATACAAGTGTGATGTTTGTGGTGTTGCGTATAGAAGTCGTGGTGATCTAAGCAAACACAGTATAATACATACAGGAGAGAAACCATACAAGCCATACAAGTGTGATGTTTGTGGTGTTGGGTTTAGATGTTGTAGTGATCTGAAAAAACACCATACAAAACATACAGGAGAGAAGCTTTACAAGTGTGATGATTGTGGTGTAAGGTTTTACAGTTGTAGTGGTTTAAAAGCACACATAAGCAAACATACAGGAGAAAAGCCTTACATGTGTGATGTTTGTGGTGTAGGGTTTATACAGGTTGATCATTTGAAAACACACAATATAATGCATAAAGGAGAGAAGCAATACATGTGTGATGTTTGTGGTGTAAGGTTTACACAATTTGATCATTTGAAAACACAGAATAGAACGCATACAGGGGAGAAGCCTCACATATGTGATGTTTGTGGTGTACGGTTTATCATGTCTTGTAGTCTCAAAAGACACACTAGAATGCATTCAGAAGAGAAGCCTTACAAATGTGATGATTGTGGCGTAAAGTATAAAAATTATGGTAATATAAAAGTACACATGAGAAAACATACTGGAGAGAAGCCTTACAAGTGTAATGTTTGTGGTCTACGATTCTTCCAGCATGGTCATCTAGCTACACACGTAAAATTACATACTGGAGAGAAGCCTTACAAGTGTGATGTTTGTGGTGTAGCATTTGCACAATGTAGTTATCTTCATAAACACAAACTTAGACATACAGGAGAAAAACCTTTCATGTGTGATGTTTGTGGCATAAGGTTTACACGTTCTTATAATATGAAAAAACACAAACTTACACATACAGGAGAGAAGTCTTAAAGGTGTGGTGTAGTGTAGAATTTAGAGTGTTCTAGTCTGAAAGTACATAAAATAATGAATGCAATAGAAAAGCTTTAGAAGTGTGATATTTATGTTGTAATGGCTACACACTGCAGTGATCTGAAAACACACATAAGAATACAAACAGGGAGAGGCCTTATGTGTGTGATGTTTGTGATTTAAGATTAAACATTTGTAGTACAGGTCTGTATCTTCTTTTAATCTGATCAAAGGGGATGAGTAGAGTATGTCAGATGATAACTGGATTAACTACCAACAAGTCATCATCAGCCTTGGCAGAGAGTGTAAAACTTGGGGCAGTGGAATAGCAGAACTGGAAATGAATCAACTGATACATGATCATGTAGGGGATAATGATGCCATTGTGTATACAGATGGGTCTATGATCCGTGGTGAGAAATCCGGCTGGGGCTTCTCTGCTAGGGTACAGGGCAGAATCTTCGCCGAACATAGTAGGGCTTATTGGATAACAACTTCCAGCATGAGAATGGAGGTTGAGGCAGTTACCGCAGCCTTAAGGTGGATATCTGAAACTTCATTAACAAAGGCAGTCATTGTGTCGGACTCTCAGTCCATGCTTCGAAAGGTTCAAAGTGGTTGGTTACGGCATGAATGGAAAACATTCATAGAAGCTTCAAGACTACAAGAGCTGGTGTGGATCTACTGTCTTGGTCATGCAGGGGTATGTGATAATGAGAGAGCTGACAGACTAGCATCAAGAGCATCCACAGCTGGGACACTGGATATGGGTAAGGGAGACATATACTTAGAACAATTAATGATCGCCTGTTAGAGAATGACACTGCAATAGATGAATCAACAAGGTTAAGACTTAGAATTTCAAACGTAAGGCTAGCAGAGATGGACGTATGAGAGGATGCATCCATTGTGTATACAACCAGTGAGCTACAGGAACAGTTAGAATTACCACGCTTCGACATATACTGAGGGAGACTGAACACCTATGGGTTTGCCCAGAGTGCAATGATATCGATTCTGTTCAACAGTAACAATAAAAATTTTCTGTCTGGCTGGTTTGCTGCTTGATAGTTGTTTGCTTGCACAGGAAATATCATACCGGTGATAGGTTATATTCACGCACTTACGATAACTCATGGGATTTGTTTAGATAAATCTTCTTCTTCATACACTCTCAGACGTCTGCTTGAATATGTTCAAAGAAAGCAGTAGTCAGCTTGAGGCTATCTCTGTCTCCATAGATTTTCTCCAGGAATGGTACTAGTGATGGACACATGTGCTTTCTCTGTTCCTCATATGTTGGGCATCTTTGAAGCAGATGTTCAGCAGTCATTTTATCTGTGCTACAGTCACACTCATCGGTAGTTCCTATCTTTAGCTTGTTGAGTAGGTGATATCTCAATCTGTTGTGGCCCAATCAGAGTCTGAAGATTATCACTTGTTTTCTTCTGTTGAGCTAGTTATATTTATCATTTTTTGTGTGGCCTGGATGTTCTGCTTCCAATTTGTTTCTGTATCTGCTTCTGATAAAACTCTTTGCCTCTTCAAAAGTTATACTTGTATCAGACTGAAGTGGCTTCCTTTGCCAGTCTGTCAGCTTCTTCATTGTCAGAGATGTTGCAATGAGATGGGATCCACTGTACTACAACTTGTTTGAATTAGTGGCTCAGTTTGTGGAGTACTACTCTTAGGTCATCCAGACCTGCATTGTTCTGGTCTTCAGTGTTGCAATTACTGACAGCACATCTGTAAAGAAAGTAACTTGTCTCTCTGTGCTTTCCTCTGTCATTAGGACCTCTGCTGCAGTTTTCAAGGCCTCTGCCTCTGCTCTGAAGTTGCTAGAGAATTTTCCTGTTGCCGACAGCCTTATTTGTGTACCAGTGCTTAAGTTCAGCAACACTCCTCCACCTCCATCTTCTGTTGCTGATCCATCTGTGTAGGCATGGGTCCAGGTGTTGCTGATCCATCTGTGTAGGCATGGGTCCAGGTGTTGCAGATCCATCTGTGTAGGCATGGGTCCAGGTTTTGCTTGGGTAGCGTTTCTGTATGTATTCTGTGGTTATGTCTCTTCTCCCTGTTGCAGTCTGGCTCTCCTGTCTCTCAATACCAGGGGAAGGTTTTCTATCATTTCTGAGAAGCGCTATTGTTTCCAAGCTGGGAGCTTGTGTGCAGTATAGATGGGTTTAGCTGTTGATATCGCATTTATGGGATCTGCCTTCATCTTTGTTTTGGCTGATTCGACAAAGTTGCTTTGCTTGAGTCTTCCCCTTCCAAGACAATTTATTCTACGGCATATTGGTTGGTCTGGTAGTCTCCTGAATTTCTTGGCTTGTTTCTGGGCTCTGCTATCTCTTCTATCCTCCATTGGTTGAAGATGTGTTATCTTTTCAAGCTCTTTAATAGGTGTTGTCTTCATGCCTCCGGTTATGATTCTCATTGCTTGATTTTGGACTCGATTAATTTTATTGAAGTTTGACTTAGCTGCTGTTGCCCATGCTGCAGTGCCATATTCTAGGACTTGTCTCACTCACCTGGCATAAAGCTTCTTTAGCACACTTTCATCTGCTCCTCCAGCTGTTCCAGCAAGTTTTTTCATGACTGCAATTCTTTGTCTTGCCATTATCTGGTTTCTTTCAATCTGGTTATTCCAAGTTAAACGACGATCAAAGGTAATATCTAGGTAGTTTGGACTTTCATCCTGGCATAAGTTTTTCCCAGTTAGTACCAGTTTGGAGCTCTGTGGTTTATTTGAGAGGGAGAACACTGTGTATGTTGTTTTCCCTTCATTTATCTTCATTAGCCATGCTTTGGCCCACTCCTCCAGTGATGTTAGGGCTTGCTGCATCCGAATGCTTGCCATAGTGATATACTCTTCCATTGTCAACTTTGCCATCATGTGCTCTTCTGGTGCAATCTTTGTGTTTTCATGACCTATCTGTTCACCTAAAATAACTTTCTTCCTGTCTGTAGGGACAACAATGTGATTTGTGCTAGTATAGTGTTCTATAAGCAGATTTGCAGCTTTTTTGCCTGTGAGCATGTTGTCACCTTGTTTGATTGTGATTTGTTTGTTATAAGATCCTTCGTTGTTCAAAGCTCTTACTAGTTTCCATAGTTTGTTTCCTTCTTTATCTAAGTTGAGATTTTCAGTTTTTTTTTTTCCCTTCCAGCAGTCTCTAGTTGTTTGATTTAATGTTCTTTTGTATTTTGCAGTTTAGGCTTTGAGCAGGATATTCACTTCAGTTGTTTGTTCTCTCTCTTCTCTGTCACGTCATCTTCAAGCTTTTACAGCTCTTCAATCCTGTAAAGTTTGTAATTTTTTCTTGCCCCTCTAGGAATGGACTTGGTGTCTGCTTGTAGTATTGGTTTGTTCAGGCTTTCAACCATTGTTTTTATATCACTGTCCTGCATGTTAATGGTCTCATAGCAGATAAATGATGTAATCATTTACGGGCAAGATTGTGGTAGGCAATAGATACGATAAGTTGTCCATCTGGGACGATAATGTCTGTGATAATCTATGAAGTGGTGGGTTTTAAACATGCCAGAAGAGAGAATACCTTATATGGGAAGTGACTTGAAAAATTCACATCTTATGTGTCACACAGGAATTTTCCATGAGAGGGTAGTGGGGATAGCCTAGAAACCTGAATACAAAGTCTTAGTGGAATTCTGTTGCAAAGTAAGACCCCAGGTAAGAGGCATCTTAACCAAGTTGCTGAAACTATTTCTCTGAGCCAGAAGTCTATATGCAGAAAGATATTTGGGGTGAGCTGTAAATTTTATCATTCTATGTTTTGCAAAATTAACGTGAAAATTGCTAGTGAATGTCCAAGTTTATGTGATGCTGGCAACCTCAGCATATAGTATGATGGTTTCATGAACCATCACTGTTAGAGCTGGTAACTACTTCATGTGGGTTTCTTATAGAGAACCAAAAGCAGAGGTAGTTCCAAGTTCCACATGGAGCAGGGAGTGGATGATGACAGAAATAATGTACATAATTATTATATTAACCTTTTCAACCATGCATATGTATATGTAAACATGTTTTATATAAAGGCAATGGATGTTATCCGCTCACTGGGATTAACATTAATACTCAGAGAGGGTCAAGTTCTGAGGTGGATGGGAAGGTGGAATAAAAGGGGGGATACACCAGATTTACCTGTCAGGAAACCCAATACTCAGGAGGGTATTTTATATTGGCCTACACAAATATCTGGGTCAGGTGCCTTGATCCTTAGACAGATGCCTCCTACCATTTTATTGGAGCTGGTCATACATTTTTTTTCTTGGAAGGGAGGAGATCATGAATGTCATGGTGTGTTTTATGACGAGGATGCTCCCCTAGGGTAAGAACTGGTATCCCATTGTTCATAAGGGTGAAAGCTGGTTAAGCCTTGTGAGTTCAAGTCATATGAGCATGCTGGGATAGAAGCCAGCTGGTTGGTCAGTCTTCAGCATGCCTGCTATGTTGGCAGAGCATTTTATTTCCTGCCAGTCTGCAGGACTGTTTCACATAGCCATCAGATCAGACTTTTGCCATTTAGATTGTGTGGTTATATTGTTCTCAGCAGAGAGTTTTTATATCCCTACTGCTTAGTAGCAACTGGACAGAAGGAAGGAAGGAAGGTTGGTAGATTAACCTGAAATGAAACTCACGTTGTTCTTCCCTCATTTAATTGTGATACTATTTGTCTGGTCCCCTAACTTGTGTTGAGCCTCATGACGTTGAATATCTGTCCTCATCTTCTAAACCCATGCAATTAGTTCCTTTACAATTGAAATAGCAAAAAAAGAAGAAATGAGATATAAAATACATGACCGGGTATATTAACACTATCACATGCTCATAACAGACATCTTTCAATTGAAAATTTTTTTTTCTCATTTACACGATCTTATTTTATATAACTGTCTTTTTTTTTAATTTTTTTTTTTTTAAACATGCTTATAATAACTTAATGCAGAAATGTTTGAACTTTTCACATGTGGGTTCAGTGAGGCATAAACTTTTGCAGTTTAGCAATAACAAGACAAATCATTTGAGCAAAATCTGTATTTTCTATGGGACGATATGTTTGTATTTATGCTAGATGTCCTGCAGGTTGCTGATCTGTTAAATTTATGTCAGAATAAGGAAATTTGATAGAATGTGAGACTTACTTATAACACAGTGCCAAAGTTTTGACCCCACTGTCTCCGTTTATATCAGGTGTACAGTGTATTTTTGTAAACTTGTTTTGTACACATGTATTTGTATTTTCTGAAAGATACCGTTGTCATTAGATATTAGAATTAAAAATTGTCCAGCTGGTTGATATTTACATGACATTTGTTTTGTTTCATTTTGTAATTATTGTTCCATTTAATTCATCATTATATTTTTTAAGTGTTCACTGTTAATATTTTGAGGTACGTCTGTTAATAACCTTCATCTAAACCAGCCTACCATTCACATTTCTGCGGCACAGAATGAAATAAAGAGAAGCGTGGTAGACTGAGAGATGATAAACACTGTACACAACTATGGACTTCTTTATTTCATATACAGTAGAACTCCATTTATCCGAACCCCATGGGACCGAGCATCGTTCGGATAATCAAATGTTCGGATAATTGGATTACATAATGTATCGAGTACATGTACACATATTTCTAAAAATAATTAACCATCACAAGGAAAATACACTATAAAACATATTTACTTGTACTGTAATAATAATACCCACACTGTATTAGATCACTGTATCACCAAAATCTTTTATTACACTGCAGTGCATGTACTACTTGTATTAATTATTTTTGTTAAGAAAGAGAAATGTTTTCAAAATAACATTACAAACGATTCAAAACCAGGCGCAACTTACGTATACATGTACTTGCACAGATGTAGCCCACTATTTAAAATAATGAGGAATCCTCTTTTGCACCAAACTGGATAGTCTCCTTTTGGCTGCTAAGTCCCGCATTCTCTTCAACAGCAGAAGCTGTGTAGGACAGCTGTCATCTTCTTGCTCGTACCAAGCCATCGCTGTTTCTAGTGCTATAAAGGCCTCTTCAGGACTTGGTCGACGTTTTGGTTTTTCTTCATAATCTACAAGTACATCGTGTACTTCTGAGGAGTCTTCATCATCGGTCACTACATGTATTTGGTTTTCTTCTTGCACAAAAGACAAAATTTCTTCGTCATTCAAAAACTGAAAACCAGAATCATTATCATCTTCTAGCCACATGTGTGCATCATCTTTGTCACAGTCCGAAAATCCGGGCATTGCTTGAAACAGTTCCACAACTTCATTTATACAATCATCATTTGTGTCCACTGCAGTAGTTTCATTTCCTCCTTTTTTCCCAAGCAATCTACTCCAAGCCTTGTTGAGATTATCTTGTGACAGTGTGGTCCAAGCATCAGCTAACATATAGCAGCAGTCTTTGAGATTAAGCTTTTTGGAAAATGCCACCACACTTTCTTCATCTTCAGCCAACAATAAACGACGCAGGACTTCCTTCTTATACATCTTTTTAAGCTTTGCTATAACACCCTGATCCATTGGTTGAATCAGTGCTGTTACATTGGGAGGCAGAAAAATTACTTTAAAATTTGCATCAACTGCATTCAATGTATCCGTCTCTGGATGAGATGGTGCATTGTCCAGTAGAAGAATTACTTTTCCAGTTTTCTTTTCTTGTTCTCTCAACCTCTTCACATTTGGGATGAACTGATTTGTATACCAATCAAGAAATATTTCACTATTCATCCAAGCACTCTTCTGTGCTTTGTAACACAATGGGAGACATGTCACATTCTTTAAACAACGTGGTTTTTTTGGCTTTGCCGATCATTAGCACCGGTAAACGATGACTTCCACTGGCATTCGCGGCTACCAAAATTGTTACTCTCTCTTTGCACTTTTTAAACCCAGGGGCAGCTGCTTCGCGCTGAGATGCAAGTGATTTTTGAGGCAATGATTTCCAGTATAAGCCAGTCTCATCGGCATTATACACATCATCGAGTGAATAACCTTCTTCTTCCAAAAAAGCCAAGAAAGTTTCTTTAAAATTTTTAGCGGCAGTTGCATCGCTAGATAAAGATTCCCCTTGAATCTCCAATTCTCGTATGCCATGACGAGATTTAAAGTTTCTTAACCATCCCTGGCTAGCCTTAAAGTCAGGAGGACCGTCAAGTTGATTGTTGAACTGAAGTGCCTTTTCACACAACAGAGAACCAGAGATAGGTTCCCCTTTGCTTCTTCTTTGCACAAACCATATATACAAAGCCTCTTCCAAGTTCACATCTTTCGCATTTCTCATGGTTTTACGTTTCTTCGACCCATTTTCACTATCAAATTTCGATGCAAAACTCATAATTTTATCCTTGTTACTTTTGATTTCAGAGACGGTAGCTTTCCCAACATTGAAAATCCTCGCAAGTGAAGACACAGTTTCACCTTGTCCTAGTCTCTTGATAATTTCTGTTTTCGTTTCAATTGACAAAACATTGCGGTTCCTTTTATATGCTTTAGGCCTACTGGGAGGTGCCATATCGCACAGAGAAATACTTGTACACCAAAATTATTCTGCTGTAGTAGCAGACACAATTATTTTAAGTTGAACTGTCTGTTTAGCCAGTGTTCTACCTAGAACGCACACGTACTTTGGATTGGTAAACCAGATATTAACTGACTTTATGATCTAACTGACTTCCTGTACGTAAGCGACCGACCATTAGCCATCCCATTCTCTACAAATTGTTCGCACACATTTGAAGTTTGCCGCATCAAAAGATTCAGAATTTTAGTCTAACGTGACTGTGGCATCTGATTTTTTTTTTTTTTTCTGGAAAGTGTTCGGATAATTGGATGTTCGGATAATTGGGGTTCGGATAAATGGAGTTCTACTGTACTTAAGCAATAAAAATTAAAAATAAATGTCAAAGTTCTATGTGTCAAAAAGAGGAAGAAAATAAAGAAACTATTTAACACAAGATGTCCTCAAAGTTTTATTCTTACGAAATGAAGACTCGGATTTATCTGGCATCTTTAGGTTTGTCTACATATGACATCTTGCCATTTTAACCCCCCCCCCCCTCGCCCCCCCCCCCCCCCCCTCCCCACTTTGTGTGATGTCACAAACAGGGCTTTGGAGCAGAGCTGGAGCAGAGCAGCAGGTTTTTGCCCAGAGGTGGAGCGGAGCCAGAGCACATAATTTTGACTGCTCCAGCCTTTTAAAAACCAAAATGAATGATATTCTTCTTCTTCGTACACTCTCAGACGTCGTCCACTTGAATGTTCTCAAAGAAAGCAGTAGTCAGTTTGAGGCTATTTGAATCCCCGTAAAGCTTTTCCACGAAAGGAGCTGGCGTCGGCCATATGCACTTTCTCTGTACCACATATAAGGGGCAACTTTAAAGCAGATGTTCAGCAGTCATTTTATCAGTGCCACAGTTACACTGATCGGTAGTTCCTATCTTTAGCTTGTTGAATAGATGGTATCTCAATCTGTTGTGGCCAGTGCGGAGTCTGAAGATTACCACTTGTTCTCTTCTGTGGAGCTGGTAGTAAGCATCATTCTATGTGTGCCCTGGATGCTCAACATTCCATTTGTTTCTGTTTCTGATTCTGGTAAAACTCTTTGCCTCCTCAAAAGTTATGCTTGCATCAGGCTGAGATAGATGTGAACCTTCTTTTGCCATTCTGTCAGCCTCTTCATTGCCGGTGATGTTACAGTGAGATGGAATCCATTGGATCACAACACTTTTGAATCGTTGACAAAGTTTGTGGAGCACTATTCTGAGATCATCCAGTTCTGTATTATTTTGGCTTTTCAACGTTGCAATTACTGACTGTGCATCAGTAAAGAAAGCAACTTGTCTCTCTGCGCTTTCTTCTGTCAATATAACTTCTGCTGCAGTTTTCAAGGCCTCTGCTTCTGCTCTGAAGTTGCTGGAGAATTGTCCTGTAGCCACTGACAGCCTTTTTTCTGCACCAGTGCTTAAGGTCAGAAAGACACCCCCACCTCCATTTTCTGTTGCATTTGTTGCTGATCCATCTGTGTATGAATGTTATAATACTAAATGTATAGAAATGAAAAAAACATATTTAATGGTTACTTTTATTTGAAACCTAAGTTAATTGTTTTAGTTGTGAGAAATAAATATCACACTTTTAAGTGGAAAAATAAAATTAAACACAGTTGTACACCTGTATGATGAAAGATCAGCTTGGTCTTTACTCAAAATAACAGCACCTTTATATTACTTCCATGTTGGCAACACTCGAATTTCTAAAATAAGAAATGTCATTTTATTAAATAATGTCATTTTTTTTTGGGGGGGGGGGGGGGGGGGGGGGGGGGTGTTTCTAAGGACTATCTTCACTGCACACGGACAACTCCATCAGTGCTCCGATCTCCTCCCTTAGACCACAAGGAGAATCTCAGCACAATGCATGAACTCCGTAGCACCAGCCAGAATCCCTATGTGTATATGCAGAAATCACACATTCGCATATAAAGATATTTGTGGTGGGTAGGTTTCAAATTTTTAAATATTGTCAGGGCAGCGGCTTTATGGCTTACTCTTTACGATTTTCAACTGCCGTGGGATTTTTAACATGTGCAACTTGCACACGGGACCTCCTATTTTTTCACCCTTATCTGAGAAGGTTAGGCATCTGATCTCACTACCCATGAGACCGGGGAGAGTATGACATGATTAGGAGCACTGGTTCTGAAAAAAAAATGTCTTTAACCTTAAATTTTATTCCCTGTACTGTGAATTGAACCCACTCCTCTAGAATTCGAGGTGGGCACCATACCTCTTAGTCACTCCGACAACCCAGATTTATTTAAAATCTAATCAGCTCCTTCCCATCAAGTTTCATCATCATCAACATCATCGTTATCATCATCACCATCATCATCATAATAACCATAATCATTACCATAATCATCATCACCATCTTCATAATCATCACCATAATCATCATCACTGTCATAAACGAAATATCCGTCTGGTTACATTGAGAGTGACAACATTGATTTAAATTTAAAACCCGTCTGGTCAGGTGACCATGGACCGGCAGTGGACACAAATTCTGGCGCAAAAAGGCAGTAGAGTTCTGGCCAGCGTCCGGTGCGGATCGCCTTTATGTTCCCTGTCAGCATTTTGCTGGGAAGTGTATGCCATGGATGTGGAGTCATAGTGCTTGTCATTTCGTCATGCGGTGGGGATTAAATTGCTTAATTCTAGAGTAATGGTGTATTATCTAGTGGCATTTCCTTAGGCCGTTGTTGATGATTTATGTGTGATTAGGTATTGCACCAAAATATCTAATTAATCTCTAATTAACAGGACAACAAAGAGCAATGCCAATTCACTAAATCCTCCACTTATTTACTTATTATAACTTTAGAAAACCCGGAACGCGCCAACCCCACTATATGTGGTGGGTAGATATTAATTATGTATATATTTGTGTAGCAGATGTGAAGTCAGCTATGCAAGCCCCTGAGGAAGTTTAATTTCTAAATATATGTCAGGGAACTTGTCGTGCTTCCACCAATGACTACCACCCGCTATGTATATTATCCCCAATTTATATGTCCTGATGTATGGGTGTTGTGTAGCTAGATGTCTAGGGTATATGCACTGTATGTGAAGAAAATAGCAACAACCACACTTTAAGGTTAATAAACAAGTAAGTAAACAACTCACTATTGAATTTTGGTCTGAACAATTTTTTACAAATGTATTAATTATAATTGAGTTGATTCATAAAAGATTAAACGTCAAGATATATTTACACACATACCAGTTTAACTACTAAAGTCTATTATTTCCTGAACTAGGAAGTGTTCTTGGTGTAGTACTCTATTCCAAACTTAAGCACATATTTGGGAGTTCAATAATGTCATCATTTTTTATTAATCTTGTTGATATATCCGGTGGTGGAGGATCAGTCAGTGAATTAACAAGACCCCAAAACACAAGGGCTTATCTTTAAATATGTGTAGAAAATTCTGCGATGTCCTGGTTATAAGTCTGCATGCACACAGCACTGCACAGCTTTCAGGATTCGAGATAAGGTAAGGCACTCAATTCATATGGCCTCAAACAGATACTATGGTTGAACAACAACGTGACTGGCTCACTTCAGTTTCTCACCCAGAAACTCTGGAAGTAGAGGATTAATTTCCCTCAAAATAATATTCTGACCTATCTCCGTTCTTAACAGGTTTACAGGTATCAACAGATAAAAAATCAGAAAATAATACATAAATAATTATTGTCCCCATCTGGTAGAGTGCTCTATTCATCATTAAGTATCTCAGACATATGTTTTTACACCTTCCTAGTCATAATACAATATTATAATTTCGTACGTACAGTCAGGTAATAACCTGTATTACATAAAGATGGTCAGTGATTTTCTGGCTATAACTCAAACATTATTCATTAAAGTCTTTTCCCTTATTAATTTCTTTTTATCCCAACTTTTAAGTAAAACTGTAAGGATTTTATTAAGTTCTTTCCCCACAATGTTAGAAAGCCTGTCTGGCTTTTCTACAAAGGACAATATCTTTCTTAGCAACTCGGTGAAACAACACAGAGATTGATGTTGGCTTCCCTCTTTATATATTGTTCTTTTATCTCCCAAAGTACAAGTAAAGCTGTAGGGCTTTTACATGAAGCTATAAGATTATCTAACCCCATTTAATGATTTTTCGTAACATGTTGAAGTGGCACTTGTACGACTGGGACTCTACCCTTCAAATATTCATTCTTAATCAATATGGCAAACACTTTTTCAAATACAATAATAATTAGGCCTATATAAATGTTGGTCTTACCGAAATATCGAATTTTATCCCCTATGTAAGTTAATTACAGGCCATAAATGGTCACACAAAATCTCCTGCTGACTATCAGAACAGCGAAGGTATATGAGCACAACTTGTCTGTATACGTCCTTAACTTCACAAGTGAAATTATAATTTGAAAGTGGCGAGGAACGCTCGTCTCTCTGAGTATTTATTCCCACTTCTTAGTTATTATAAGCAACCAATCAGGGGACTTCCGTTCCTACGCGTCTTTTTTCAAAACGTTAACCTACTATTTTCAAATCAAGAGACACCCCTTAATATGGCCAGCATCAGTAAAGAAGCCCCATGCTCGTCTATATATGTCTTCATTCTACCATATCGCTAGTATTATCTGAGTCATTTTAATACAGAACGATAATATTTACTTAGTCTACCGTCTGTCATCTAATGCATAAGGTTTCATACTTCTGGCTATTATTTTTACCATTTTCGTCTTTCCTTTATATTTATGCCAATAACATATCTTTCATCCTACAGTAAGATAATATATTTAGACTAAAGAATATTATATATATTTAATAACTAATTAGTACCAATTTAATCGTCATTTTTAGTTGTTTTTTTCCTATCGTTCGATTTTGACAGTTAGTTTCAAAATTCAAAGGGGCTCTATGCATTTCCCCCTCTCTCTCCCTGGCCTTTTCCAAGAAATAAACAATTTCTAACGATACTAACATTCAAACGTGCGTTTTGGTTAAAGGCTT
Source organism: Oreohelix idahoensis (assembly GCA_024509875.1). Classification (NCBI taxonomy): domain Eukaryota; kingdom Metazoa; phylum Mollusca; class Gastropoda; order Stylommatophora; family Oreohelicidae; genus Oreohelix; species Oreohelix idahoensis. Next base: position 31,181 of record JAMPIV010023131.1, read on the forward strand.
GCAAGTCTGTGACGTCACATTTGCATTTATTCTACTATCGGTTTTTATGCGTTAACCCTTTAGAGAGCGAGTAAAAAAAAACTAGTATTTTGGTGGCGCGGTAATTCCTATGTTATTTTATACCTAGAAACAACTATATGCTATATTTTTGATCGGTGAAATTTCGGATATCATCACAACCTGGTCATTGGAAGAACACTTTTCCCACACAAAGAAATTCACAAATTAACATGGGAATCACCAAATGGTCGGGACAGAAACCAGATAGACCACATCATGATTAACGGTAGATGGAGACATGCATTACAAGATGTGAAGGTAAGAAGAGGTGCAGATGTGGGAAGTGATCACCATTTAGTAGTAGCAAAACTGAAAGTGAAACTAAGGGCTGGACCAACTGTAACTACACAGAAAAGGTTTGACATCAGCAAATTGAAGGACCCCCTTACCAGAAAAGCTTTTGCGGCTGACATAAAGAAACGATATCAGTTTGCCAAAAGTCAGGAAAAGACACTGACTGATGATATAGACCAGAAATTCAACACCATTTCAACAATATATAAGGAAAGCAGCAAATCATGCTTGGGATTCCAGGAAAGGAAGAAGCAAGACTGGATAACACCAGAAACATTAAACACCATAACGATGAGAAAGGAAATGAAAAGAAAGAAAACAGAAGCGAAGTCCCCCAGGTTAAAGCAACTATATAGCGAACAGTACAGTCAGCTGGACAAGGAAGTTAAATGCCAAACCCGAGCCAACAAAAGGAATTTCCTAGACGATCTTGCAAGACAGGCAGAAAAGGCAGCACTGAGAAATGAACAAAGCACAGTATACAAAATAACTAAATTCATCAGCGGAAAACGAGGTGCAAACAATATTACATTAGCAAGGAAATCTCATCACGACAGCAGAGGGACAGGAAACAAGATGGGCAGAGCATTTCAGAGAAACTCTGAACAAGGAACCACCAGAGACACAATTGAATGTTCCTGAGGCTGAAAACGATCTAGATACAGACATTCCACGAAAAGAAGAAATCATCACAGCAATCAAAGGGTTAAAGAATGGAAAAGCTCCTGGCCATGAGCTATTTAATGCAGAGCTATTTAAGACAGACCCTGAGCTAGCAGCAGAACTATTAGAACCACTATTTGCACAAGTCTGGAAAACAGGGACAACACCAACGGAATGGAACAAAGGAATAATTGTCAAATTGCCCAAGAAGGAAGATCTTGCAGACTGCAATAATTGGAGAGGAATCACTCTTCTCTCAGTTCCCAGCAAAATACTAGGCAGGATAATTATACAGAGAATTTCAAAAGCAGTAGACCACAAACTGAGGAAAGAACAAGCAGGATTTAGAAAGAACAGAAGATGTGTAGATCATATATTTACCCTCAGGAACATTATAGAGCAGTGCTCAGAATGGCAAAGACAGCTGTACATTAATTTCGTTGATTTTGAAAAGGCTTTTGACAGTATACATAGGGACAGTTTATGGAAAAAAACTGAGGGCTTATGGAATTCCAAGCTGCATAGTGTCAATCATAAAAAGCCTCTATGCCAACTTTACGTGTAGCGTTGGGCAGAGCAACCTAACCTTTGAGGTGAAGACAGGAGTACGACAGGGATGCCCCTTATCAACCACTATATTTAACAGTCGTAGACTGGGTGATGCGCCAGACAACAGAGGGCAGTCCAAGAGGAATAAGATGGACTACATTTTCTACATTGGAAGATCTGGAATATGCAGATGACATTGCACTACTAGCACATTCACATCAACACATCCAGGAAAAAACGGATAGACTTAATAAGTACAGCCAGCAGGTGGGCTTGAACATCAATCTAAAGAAGTTAGAGGTCATGACGCTCAATGTGAGCAACCCTGAGCCCATATCAGTAAGGAATCAGCAACTGGTACAGACAGACACCTTCACATACCTAGGATGCATAGTAACACCAGATGGCGGAGCAAGCAAAGACATCAACAACAGAATGAACAAAGCAAGAACAGCCTTTTTTAGCCTAAACAACATCTGGAAGTCCTCAATACAGCACAAGCACAAAATTAAGATTATATCAGAGCTGTGTGTTTTCTGTGCTTCTCTATGGTGCGGAATGCTGGAGAGTTACAGAGAAGGAAATGTCGAAATTGTTCTCTTTTCACACAACATGCCTAAGATAGATTCACCGAATCTTTTGGCCGAATACCATCACCAACCAAGATCTGCTTACTCGGAGCAAGCAAGAGGACATGCACACCATCATACCTGGCAGACGCTGGAGTTGGGTTGGCCATGTCCTCAGAAGAGACCCCGATGCCATCACAAGAACAGCTATGCTATGGACCCCTGAAGGAAAACGAAAGAGAGGCCGACCAAAAATAACTTGGCGGAGGACTGTGGAGGCTGAGATGCAAAGAGTGAACCAGAGTTGGGGCACTGTACGAAGGATGGCCGCCGACCGAGCAAAGTGGAATCAATTTGTTGTTGCCCTACAAGACGCCACTAGGCGTGATGGCCACTGACTGCTTTGACGGTCGGCGGCTAAGGATCAAAGAAGAGACATAATTGTCAGAAAATATTGAACACAAACAGTGTAGATGTGCGAGCTTCTGGGCAATATTTAATTGATAAAAATGTTGCATTTGACGATGCAAGTGCTTTGATCAACTTAACCATCTGACAATAATTGTTGAAAGTAACATAAGTTTTGAAGGATTCGTGCAGTTGCTGGCACATAAGAAGCGATTCACAAAGTGTAAACAGTAAATGTTGAATTTCATTCAGAACTTTTAATAATTGCACATTATTTGCTTGCAGAGCCTGGTCATAATACAAACGTGGACAGGCTTTTTTAATTGAAGGAAATTGGCTGGACAAAAGACATATACACGTCCAATGTGGATTCCATCAGCAGAAATTTCCTTCTGCAAATAATAATTTAAAAGAATGTCAATTATTCCACCATTATTTAAAAGAAAATAATGAATTGTTAAAGAAGATAAATGTCCGCCTGGGCCAGTTCCAAATTACCGGTAGAAATAGAAGGAGGGGAGCCTGCATGGAGGCTGTAAGGAGGCAACTCCCCCATCATGCAAATGCACAACAGGCCACTACAGCAAGCACTGGTGTTTGCTTTATGCTAGTTCGCTCAGGAAAGCTTCTTCTTCTTCTTCTTGCGATCGCATCTTTGATGTTTACACCGTCAGACGAGTTCTCATGATGAATTCGACTGTTGTTTGAAGTTCCTCTTTAGCTCCATATAGCTTTGAGTTTAGTGTTGAGTCATTGGGCCAGTATATCTTTCTTAACTGGTCATACAGAGGGCAATCCTGTAGAACATGCTCAGCAGTTTGTTCGTTTAATCCACATGTGCACAGTGGTGACGCAGACAATCGTAGCTTGTGCATGTGTTTATTCAGTTTGTTATGCCCTGTCCTGAGGCGAAAAATGGTTATCTGTCCCTGCCGGTCAAGAGTGTGGTAGTCGTCGTTGGGTTGGTTCTGTTCTCTTCTGATAGTCTGTATAGCTCTCTTTTTCTCAAAGTACGTGACTTCGTTATCTTCTTGTTCACATTCTCCTCCCTTTTTTCCAAGTTTATCTGCCTTTTCATTTCCGGGTACACCACAATGAGATGGTACCCACTGAAATATGGTTCTCTTTTTGGCAGCTACCTTGTTTAGTTCATTTCTCAGATGCGGGAGTTTACCACCCTTGAGAGCTTGTAGGACAGACAGTGCATCTGTGAGGATGACTACCTGGTGGCAGTCAGAGTTGGTGTTATAAATCATATTTGCAGCTTGCTCTAGAGCTTGAACCTCAGCTGTATAGTTGGAACAGAATTTACCAGTGGGAATGTGCTTAGTCTCAGAGTGGTTGTCAGGATATGAGATAAAGATACCGGCACCTCCATTCCTAACAGCATTTGTTGCTGATCCATCTGTATAGGCATGTATCCATGATTGATCGGGATAGCTTTCTTGGATCATACTCAATGTAGCAGTTCGTTTTTGCAGATCATTATACTCACATCCACTTGTGAGACCACTGACTGATGTATTAATTTGGAGGGCATTGCTGGCCTGCTCCCATGGTACAGGGTATAGGGTGGGCTTCAGTGGTGTTGTCTTCATGGATAGGTCTTCTTGATGCTGTCTTTTAAGTCTTTTTCCCCGATGCACAAAGCTGCTACGTTTCAGACGTCCCAATGCCAGATCATCTAGTCTTGCCTTCATTGGGTGCGTTGGCATACTGTTGTACTTTTCCATCTGGATCATGGTTTTTGTGTCTCTTCTATGGGACAATGTCTGTAATCCAGCAACCTTCTGCATCTCTAATATTGGTGTAGTTTTCATGGCTCCTGTAATGAGCCTGAGAGCTTGATTTTGCACCTTGTCCAAAGACTGCAGATGTGAGTTAGCAGCTGATGACCATGCTGCTGAGCTAAACTCTAAGTGTGGTCTTATTACTCCATTATAAATCTTCTTTAGAGTTCGTTCATTTGCTCCCCAGTTGGTACCTGCTAATTTTCTGAGTATGCCTAGTCGTCTTCGGGCCTTTCCTTCTGCATTTTCAATATGCTTATTCCATGTAAGCCTTTGGTCAAATGTAACCCCAAGATAGGTGGGGTAGCTATCTCCCTTGATTACGGTTGTCCCTAGGTGTATGTTAGCTGCTTTGTCCTTGGGGGCGAGGGAGAACAGTGTGTGGAGGTTTTGTGTGTTTATTGTAATAAGCCATTTCTCTGCCCATGACACTAGCATGTCTGCTGCCCGCTGCATTCTATAATTTGCTGTGGTGACGTTTTCATCAGTGCACCAGAGTACTAGGTCATCTGCATATAAGGCAGCTTTCACTCCAGCGGGAAGATCTTTCACCAGGTCATTGATGTAAACAAGGAAGAGTGTTGGGGAAATTACTCTTCCTTGAGGTACCCCCTGATAGAGCAACACTTTTCTGCTCTGCAGACCATCAAGAGTGACTCTAGTTCTTCTGTTATGCAAGTATGACTGGATCCATTTTATCATGTTGCCTTGGATTCCACTTCTCTTAAGTTTTGCAATAAGGCCATCTTTCCACACCTTGTCAAAGGCCTGTTTGAAGTCGACCCAGATTGTTAGGACCTTTTTCTTCTCCTGGAAGGCATCTTCTACTGCTTGAGACAAGTAACTTGGTCTTCTGTACTGTAGCATTCTCTAAATCCAGCTTGTTCCGGCACCAGGATCTGCTCAGACTCTAAATACCATTTCAATCTGTGGTTGACTATTCGCTCCATAGTCTTCCCAACACAGCTTGTGAGACTGATTGGCCGGTAACTTGGAGCATCGGTCTTACATTTCCCTTTCTTTAGTATGGGTATTGTGATGGCTTCTCTCCATACTTGGGGTACCGTTCCTTTCAACCAGCTGTGGTTGAATATCTCAAGCAGTTTTGTCTTTGCTGCTGAGCTCAGATTTACTAGCATTTCGTTGCTGATTTTGTCTGGGCCGGGTGACTTTTGGAACTTAAGCTTGGAAATAACGTTCTGTAGTTCTCCTGATGTGATGGGTTCCCTCATTGGGGCAGGAGTATCTGTCTGTCCCATGGTTGCCAGTATTTCTGTTCTTATCTCTCTCTGGTGGTCTATGTTAATGGGCAAGTTGCTTTCTGAACTGTATCTTCTAGCAAACAGGTCTGCAGCTTGTTTTCCTCTGAGAAGTTTGCCACCTTCATCCAATGTAATAGTCTGCCTAGGTGAGGAGCGCTCTTCATTTAGAGACTTGACTAATCTCCAAAGTTTCTTGCCGCCTTTCTCAAGGTTCAGCGATGACGTTTTAGTTCTCCAGCTTTTCCGCTTTTCTTCTAGCTTTGTTCTCTGAAACTCTGCTACGTCCTTTTTCCATTTCTTGTGAGTTTCAAGTGAAGGCTGAGACTCTGCGTCCTTTCTAGCCCTGTCCATAGTTTCCTGACGTTCTTGGAGTGTGCTGGACCAGTATGGTATGTAGTTACGCCGGCATCCTTTGGGAATGGTTTCTTTTGCAGCTTGTAGTATGCATCGGTTGAAGTCTGTTCATCATCATCTCAACCCGTAACCCGTCATGGGTCGTAGGGGTGCCATGGTGGAAGCATCAGCAGACAGGGTCCTCCACTGCTCTCTATACTCAGCAATGCGTACAAGTGTGGAAAAACCGTGTCCTGCCCATTCTTTGATGTTATCAGCCCAGGATTTTCTTTGCCTTCCTCTTCTCCGTTTACCTTCGACTGTTCCCTGGAGGATCGTTTTCGAAAGGAAGTCATGACGAGTTACATGCCCAAACCAGGCAAGCTTTCGACGTTTCACTACTGACAAAAGTGGTTCTTGGTGGCCTGCATAGGTGTTTATCTTCTCTCTAACATAGACATTTGTTTTGTGATCTTTATAGCAAATGCGCAAAATTCTTCTATAACATTTATGCTCGAAAGCCTGAATCCTTCGCTCCGTATCTGCAGTGAGTGTCCAGCCCTCACACCCATAAAAAGAGAATAGATAATACAAGTGATTTGTATAATTTGATCTTCACAGGAAAACTGATGTTACTTTTCCAGATCACATTCAGCCTTGTCATGGCAGCTGAGGCCATCTCAAGTCTTGTCTTGATTTCTTTACTTGATCTTCCATCACTACATATAGTGGACCCGAGATATTTAAAGGTGTTAATTTCTTCTAACGTTTGCCCATTTAACGTAATGTTGGTCGGAACATGTTTCTTATGGCTATTCACCAATATCTTGCTTTTTTCTATATTAATTTCCATCCCATAAGTTTTTGTTACTTTCTCCAGTCTAGAGGTAAGGTCTTGAAGTTCTGATTCTGTTCCAGCTATCAGATCGATATCATCAGCAAAACGTAGATTGCAAAGAGGTCGGCCTCCAATCGATATGGTTGTTTTATAATCGTAGAGAGCCTCCTGCATAATATGTTCTAGATATATATTAAAGAGCACTGGGACAGGATACATTCCTGGCGAACTCCTACAGTTGTTTTGAAAAATTCTCCAATGTCGTTGCTTGTGAAAACAGCACTGCTTGCGTCCTTGTATAGTGCTTCAATGATATCTATGATGTTGGTATCAAAATTGAATTTTCTCATTATTTGCCATAAGCCTTCATGCCAGACTCGGTCGAAGGCTTTTGTGAAATCGATGAAGTTATGGTATAAATCGTGTTGATGCTGGAGATGTTTTTCGATCAGTAATCTAATATTGAAGATTTGTTCTGAGGTACTTCTTTTTGGTCTAAATCCAGCCTGTTCATTGGACAAGATTTTTTCTGATTTCTGTTTTATTCTGTTCAAAAGTATCCTTAACATCACCTTACTTGGATGACTAATAAGGCTAATGGTTCTGTAGTTCTTGCACATTTTTAGATTTCCTTTCTTTGGAAGCGGTATTATTAATGACTGCTTTCACTCTTTTGGCCACTTTTTTGTGCTCCATATCTTCTGGCAAATTGTTGTCATGATTTTTACTATATCTGGTCCTCCATATTTCAAGAGCTCTGCTGGGATATTATCCACACCCGGTGACTTCCGGTATTTTACCACTTCATTAATGTCTCTGTTCTGTACCTTGAGGACAGACAGCAGCGTGTTCACCTGATGCATGAATAAACCCCAGTTGGCTTTTTTGTAATTCCATCTTGTAATGGCTGGGCCTGTACTGAGAGTTACACTCTGGACAGTAAGAAAGATTGGGCGATGGTCGCTTCCCCCTAGTTGGTCTCCTACTTCTCTACTTATGAGTTCAGCTATATCTGGGTGGCGAAGGCAAGATCTGGTGTTGAAGTTGTGTGCCATCCTCTGGAGTAGAAGGTAGGAGTATCTGGGGCAGTATTGACTAGGATTAGGGAGTGGTCATCTTGCCATGTTTCAACCTCTTCATCTCTGTGATCTAGATGGTTAGAGCCCCAGCTCTGGGAGTGGCTATTAAAGTCTCCAACTGCTATAAAGTTGGTGGCTGGTACCTGTATAGAGCTGAGAGTCAGGGGTATGTTGTTTGGACAGTAATAGTTCAGAAGTTCTATTTCCATCTTGTCTACCATTATCTGCAACAGCTGATATTCTGCTCCATCCATGTAGGTTTTCCTATCGTGTGCATGAATGATATTCCTTACAAGAGTAAGTACTCCTCCTTTTCGTCTATCTTGTCTGTCGGATCTGAAGCATTGATATCCCCTTATTTTAAAGGTTTGATCTGCTTTCAAGTGAGTCTCTTGGATACAGCAAACACTGACTTGCTTCTCATACAAGATGTTTTCCAGCTCTGTCTTTTTGCTGTATCCAGCCTGCTTGCTGTTCACTCCCTCTGCATTCCAGTGCATTATGACAAGTGGCACTCTGGGTTTCTCTTTTTCTGTTTTGTTTCGGTCAGTAGTTCTCCTCCGCCGTCTGCTGACTCCACAAGATGGTCTAGAGGGTCCTCCAGTAGCTGAGCGTGGGCTCTGTCAAGGCTCAGAGCCCGGCACTGCACCTGCCTGGTGGAGCTCCACAGGGCGAGCACCAGTACGAGATTTATTTGACGGTGTACTCATCCATAAAAAAAAGCGAGTTGCGTGATACTGTGGTTTCCGGTGCGCCTTCTGGCTCATTTTCTACGACTTTAGCACCTCTTCAACGGGAGAGTGGGCTCATCCCTAATCTGTTTATGTTCCCAGTAGTAGACTATTCGCAAGCAGCCTTGGGTGTCACTGCTCTGCGCGGACCTTGTTTACCGAGGCGGCGTCCGAGCTCGTATGGTAAAAATATGGTTGCATTATCTTCAAAATAGACCTGTCTTTCCCGTGGTTTTTCTGCCATTCTGCAACTTGAGTTAGGGAGTTCTGAGCTCCAGTCTCTTTCCCAGGCATTTTATCCTGGCCTGGCACGCATACAGAGGACCCCACTTCTGGTTCTAAGTTAGCAGTTGGGGATAGGTGGGGTGGCACACTGTGCATTCCCCATCATCCAGGGGGCTCTCCAACTATGCAGAGCTTGCACAATGCTGTGCTCTGGTTCTGGGCTCTCCCAATGAATCCTCACGTCCTGCACAGAGCCACTTCCAGATACCCACTGTCGTGAAAACGAGTGTGTAAACCCACTACTTTGTTAAATCACTACGTCGAGAGACATATTTGCTTCAACCAATCAACGAGCAACGTTCACCAGTCTCGGAGACAGAATAAAATTAGGCTTAAGCCCTGTTTTTTTCGGATGTGGGTCGTGGCCATCTTGTTCACGCAAAATGGCGGAAAAACTGAATAACATTAGCCATAAGCCCTGTTTTACTCGTTTCGGTCAAGGACAGTACGGAGCATGGTACAAAACCGCATACAGCCGATCAGCTTACTCCGCCAGGAACCAACCAAACGCTTTCCTTAAGCAGTAGAAGTTACTCCACCGGCCTATATAATCAGGCGAGATTTTATGCAAAAACACGCAACACCACACGACGCCAGATACCGACCTACTGAAGAGGAGAAGCTGTCAACTGTGATTTATTGCTTATCTGAGTGCATTGACCTGCAGCCTGCTTCACTACGTCGAGTCAAAACCTGGTCTGCTTAAATCTTAGAGGGTTTTATTTGTGTCATCAAACCTGAGGTCGTATGTTCGAGTGAATCCAGCTGCCTGGAAGTTCGCAGGAGCATAGAGACTGCACAGAAGCTACATCTTTATTCCCCCTCAGTCTTGGGTGGGCTAAAGTAACGATCCTCAGCAGGTGTTGTGTGAACCAAACTAAGGAGAACCGAACGTTCTGAGAGATGAGTACACATTAGTACCATTTCGGTCAACATTGTGAGCTATTAACTGTCAAGGAAGAGAAACTGAGTTAGCGTAGCAAGAGACAATAATAACAGCATAGCTGATAATTTTTATATACTTAATTAACAGCACAGCTGATACATTTACTATAAGTGATTAACAGCACAGCTGGTATAAATTAGTTTCCTATAATTGGAAGACTTGTAATATATATATATATATATATATATATATATATATATATATATATATATATATATATATATATATATATATATATATATATATATATATATATATATATATATATGTAAATCATTTGTAAACTTACAGATCCATTACATTTCATTGTTTCAACATCCATCCTTCAGCACAAGAGTAGATAGTGTATATACTAAATAAATAATAAGGAAATTGTATTTGAAGACTTGTCAATTTTATCATTGTTAAGTAAAATCTGTTTCCTTGTCTTAATATCACAGTTAGTTACACAGCGGAGGTGGCAATTTATGTCGGTCTCCTCTCTACTAATTTTTCGAGATCAGATCATTCACAGCCGTAACTAATTTGTGATACCAGTAGTTCTCTCGGACACTGGGACTTCACCATTTTCTGCAGAAATTCTATTTCTGTAATTGTCAGTACTATACTGATCTTAGAGCCAATAAAAACCTCACGCCACACTGGGGGCTCGTCCGGGATATTTCTATATACCTTGAGCCATACTTAGTCTATTCATCTATCTACACTCTATCTTGTGCCACCCATATATAACATAAGGATAATTTTTTGTTTGAGAAAATCATAATAGGATTTTTTTTTAAATTGTTTTCTTAGGAGGAGTACTATTTAGTACTCAGTAAATAGCTGATGCTCACAAAGTTGCACGGAAATTAATTGTTCATTTAAATTAATTAAGTTTAATTAAAATATTTGAGTATAGTAAATTTACATACCCTATCTAAGTAACGCCATGGCTGATCTAGTGAAGTTCAGGACTGCGATCATGCAGATGGGTAAGGAATTAAATATGACAGGTGATGCTCTTACTCAGTATGTCACAACAGAAATGGACAAACACATGGATAGGGAAGAAAGAAAGTTGCAATTAGAGACAGAAGCCAAAAGACTGGAAGCTGAGAGAGAAGACAAAAGACTGGAAGCTGAGAGAGAAGACAAAAGACTGGAAGCTGAGAGAGAAGACAAAAGACTGGATGCTGAGAGAGAAACTAAAAGGTTAGAAGCTGAGGAAAGGAAATTACAAGCAGAGAGAGACCATCAATTGAGATTAAAAGAGCTTGAAATTCAGGCAACTAGTGGCAATATAGGTGGTAGCTCACCTCACTCTGAGAGTAGCTCCAGCCAGAGCACCTCAAGTGGGGCCATATTTTCATCTGGACCCATTTGTTGAGAAAGAAGACGCCATTGAGTTGTACCTGGATAGATACGAAAGACTTGCCACTACCTATGGCTTAGTGAAAGAAAAGGGGAGTCTTAAACTATCTCAGGGATTGAGAGGTGTGGCCTACGATGTATATTTGAAGCTCTCAAGAGATGACCAGGAAGATTATGAAATCCTGAAGCAGGCACTGCTTGTGAGATATGAAAAGAACTCAGAATCATATAGAAAGAAATTCCGAACAGCTAAACTTCTTCCAGGAGAAAACTATCACCAATTCTCTGCTAGTTTGGAAACTTACTTGGAAAAATGGAGTAGCTTAGGAAAGTGACAGGATCTGAAAGAAATGGTAATGATGGAGCAATTGAAAGAGTCCATGCCTCAAGAAATGAGGAAGTTTATCATGGAACAAGGAGCAGAGAGATTGGAAGATATTGTAACTGTTGCTGAGAGATATCAAGCAGCTCAGGCAGAATTATTAGGGAATAAGAAAAAGCAGGGTGAAAACTTCAAATCATCACAAAACTATTCCAAATATGAACAAAAGGACCATTCTACAAGGAACAAACAAAGATTTGACCAAAAGGACAAAAACCCTCTAAGATCGGATAAGACACCTTACCGGAAGGAAGGAAAGTGGTGTAAAACTTGTTTAATAAGTAACCACAATGCTGCGGACTGCAGAAGGAAGAATCCTCCTCATCATGCTGCATGTCTTACAACAGGGAAGCAGGGAAGGAAGGAAATGGCAGTAAGTCAGAAGGAACATTTTATCATCAACCCTCGCTATGTGGAAGGAGAAATCAAAGCAGCAGTGTAGCCCTCCAGAGAAAGGAGACTTGTATATGAAGAATGGCCTACTATACAGAAAAGCTGGAACAGGACCTAAAGGGCATGGACAGCTTGTAGTGCCAAAATCTTACAGGGAGAAGGTTATGACGCTAGGACATGCTATACCCTTCAGTGGACATATGGGAATAGGGGCCACTGGACAAAGGATAGCCTGTCACTACTTTTGGCCAGGAATTACAGAGGACATAAAAATATATGTAAGATCCTGTCCAGAATGCCAAAGAGTAGCTCATAAGCATAGGACTGCACCCGCAACACTGGGAGAAATGCCTATTATGGGAACCCCTTTTGAACGTGTTGCAGTAGATATTGTTGGACCCCTCACTAGGACCAAGAAGAGAAATGCTTACATCTTAACCTTGGTTGATACTTGCTCTATGTGGGGAGAAGCAGTGGCCATGTCAGCTATAGATTCAAAGCACGTGGCAGAGGCCCTGTTGACAATATTTACCCGATTAGGTTTCCCGCATCAGATATTGACTGACAATGGTTCTCAGTTTAAGGGAAAGCTAACACAAGAAGTATTCAGGATATTTCAAGCCAGGCACTATCACTGTAGTCCCTACCATGCCCAAGGGAACGGTCAAGTTGAGCGGTTCAATGGTACGCTAATTTCAATCCTTAGAAAGCTGGCGAGTGAAAAACCTGATACTTGGGATACATACTTACCCGCTGCACTGTTTGCATATAGGGAAGTACCCCACAATTCAACTGGATTGGCTCCAGCTACATTGTTGTTTGGAAGACCAATAAAAGGTCCACTGGAAGCATTGCTGCGGACATGGACTGATGAAAAGGCAGAGGAAACAGTGATTTCCTCATACCAGTACGTCAACGAGTTGATATCTCTATTGAAAGCAGGTTGGAAACTGGCCAATGATAACTTAAGACAGGCCAGGAGAAAGCATGCTGCGTACTACAACAAAAAATCAAAGGATAGGGAACTGGAGGTGGGTGAAAAGGTGTTATTACTGTTGCCAAGCAGCAATAATAAATTGCAGATTGGATGGCAGGGACCCTATGTCATACTGGAGAAACTTTCCAGGACCAATTATAAAATTGACAAGAAGGAAAAGAGAAGGTATATCATGTCAATCTTCTTAAAAAATACTATGACAAGGAATCATCAGAAGTTGCACATATCATGACCCTAGCCATAGCAACAGAAATGCACGGTGAACCACTTCACTCTATGGAATATCCACTCACAACTACAGAGGATTATGTTCAAGTGAACATTTAACTCCAGAACAGAAGAAGATGGTTCAGAAAGTGTTGGAAACCCATGCTGATGTGCTCACAGATAAGCCAGGTCGTACGAATCTGTTAGAGTACACCATGAAGGTTACAGACCCTACACCCGTATGCACGAGGACATACCCTATACCCTATGCGAAAGCCCAAGCACTAAGGGAGGAAGTTGATTATCTGTTGAAGGAGAAATTATCTCGAAGTCAGACTCTCCCTATAGCTCAAGTGTGGTGCTATTAAGAAAACCGAGTGGTGAACACAGGTTATGTATTGACTACCGGAAGCTTAATGCGATCACAGAATCTCAGGTGGACCCATTACCTGACACCAACCAGCTGTTCTCTACACTGAGTAAGGCTAGGTATTTATCGAAGGTAGACCTAAGCAAGGGATACTACCAAATACCAGTTAAACCAGAAGTTAAGAAAATGCTGGCATTTAGTACATCAGACGGACACTACGAGTTTAATGTGCTACCCTTTGGGCTGAAAAATGCTCCCAGTATCTTTTCAAGAATGATGAGGAAATTATTGGAACCTCTACAAAATCCCCATATCACTAACTTTGTGGATGACATTCTTGTTGCTACAAACACATTTGAAGAGCAATTAGTAGCGCTCTCCATGTTGTTTGACAGACTTAGAGAAACTGGATTGACTGCACGTCCAACCAAGTGCTATATCGGTTGTAAGGAGTTGGAATTCCTAGGTCACACTATTTCTACAGGTCATGTCTCCTGACCCAAAGAATATAGAGAAGTTAAAGAAGGCACCCAGACCTCAAACGAAGAAAGACGTGAGATCATTCGTGTCATTATGTATGTTCTATCAGAAGTACATACCCCACTTTAACTCTGTGTGCACCATTAACTAACTTAACGAAGAAAGGAGAGCCTGATAAAATCCAATGGAATGCTGATTGTGAAAAAGCTTACACAGAGCTAAAAGCAAAACTCACCAGCAAACCAATCCTTACGCTACCCGATATCACACAGGAATTTGTATTAAGGACGGACGCTAGCAGTGTAGGTATTGGTGCAACTCTCTTGCAGAAATCAAAAGCCCAGCCGGAGGAACTTTTACCTGTCGCCTACGCCAGTAGGAAGCTGAATGCAGCTGAGTTGAATTACTCGACTATAGAGAAAGAATGTTTGGCTCTAATTTGGTCCATCGACAAATTTTCACCTTACCTGTATGGGACACACTTCATTGTCCAAAGCGATCATCAGCATTTAACATTGTTGGCTGCATCTAAAAAGATAAATTCGAGATTGTTAAGGTGGAGTCTGCTTCTGGCGCCGTATTCCTTTACCGTGAATTACATTCCGGGAAGAGACAATGCAGGAGCTGATTTTTTAAGTCGACACCCTATTACCCTGGAAGGACAGACGCAAAAGGATTAACTACAGCAGGGGTTTACACGTTAGCTTTGACAGGTCACAGCTAGCAAAGGAGGGGGCTATGTCGTGAAAACGAGTGTGTAAACCCACTACTTTGTTAAATCACTACGTCGAGAGACATATTTGCTTCAACCAATCAACGAGCAACGTTCACCAGTCTCGGAGACAGAATAAAATTAGGCTTAAGCCCTGTTTTTCGGATGTGGGTCGTGGCCATCTTGTTCACGCAATATGGCGGAAAAACTGAATAACATTAGCCATAAGCCCTGTTTTACTCGTTTCGGTCAAGGACAGTACGGAGCATGGTACAAAACCGCATACAGCCAATCAGCTTACTCCGCCAGGAACCAACCAAACGCTTTCCTTAAGCAGTAGAAGTTACTCCACCGGCTTATATAATCGGGCGAGATTTTATGCAAAAACACGCAACACCACACGACGCCAGATACCGACCTACTGAAGAGGAGAAGCTGTCAACTGTGATTTATTGCTTACCTGAGTGCATTGACCTGCAGCCTGCTTCACTAAGTCGAGTCAAAACCTGGCCTGCTTAAATCTTAGAGGGTTTTATTTGTGTCATCAAACCTGAGGTCGTATGTTCGAGTGAATCCAGCTGCCTGGAAGTTCGCAGGAGCATAGAGACTGCACAGAAGCTACATCTTTAGTCCCCCTCAGTCTTGGGTGGGCTAAAGTAACGATCCTCAGCAGGTGTTGTGTGAACCAAACTAAGGAGAACCGAACGTTCTGAGAGATGAGTACACATTAGTACCATTTCGGTCAGCATTGTGAGCTATTAACTGTCAAGGAAGAGAAACTGAGTTAGCGTAGCAAGTGTCATGAAATATTCTAATCCACATATATAAATTATTAGGTAAATATGAAGCCTAACAAATAAAATTAATAAAGAGAAGAGCAATGGTAAAATAACAGTGCTGTCACAAAGAATGTACTCGAAATCCCCCTTGTTTTCTGCTTCGTCTGCAAATTGTAACGCTTTCACGTTGATATAAAAGCTTACTGTATTATTACCCGCCTTCTTCAATGAAACGTGTGCTGCATTTCTAAGAAAAACATTGAGACGTACTGCGTAATGACCTAAATTAATCCTAACATTAATTATACTGCGTTACCAAAACGAACGAACAGATGGACAAAAGGATAAAGAGAGAGGGGAGGGCTGAAAATCAGGAACGCATGCATCACGCGTGTAAGTCTACATGCACTAATTTTTTTTCAGACGGACAGTGATAAAATACACTACCCTTTCCCAGAGTTAGGTTTATAAATCATAAAAAAACTCTTATTAGAAAAGATAACATTAGATGGGTTTACGGTTGAGAACATAACAGTACCCAGACAGCACATCTTCGAAACAGGAGGTAGAAGAAATTGCATATTTTGAATGCAGCCACGTAGCTCCTTTAAATTTGTATTTTTGGGTTCCTTAGGGCTTGCTGACAAATAATATGTAAAACGTTACGCAAATAGTCCAGGAATTAATAAATTATACCCAAAATAAAATATTGGGGGTGCCTGACAGCATAAAATCATTTCTGCTCATAAGATTTTTTTTTAACGTGTTTGAAAAAAATTTACGTTACAGAAATAGCCTACCATGTAAACTCCAAATTGATTGGAGCGCAACAAATGAAAGCCTAACCACGATTGGTCGGGCTATAAATACTATCTTGGTTGTTAGGGGAAACGGGGAAAGGTAACATTTTTTCAAACACTTGTCGAAACGGGGCTCATTGGTCAGACTCGCTGATATACACACTTGGGAGCGTTAGTTCGAAACCACTTGTTTAAAATAGCTTGATAAAGCATCAGTGCGTTGAAGCCAGCATATATTTTGCTAAATAAAAGCCTGGAAGATAAGCAGATGGGAATTTGTGCCAGTTTGTGCCAGAATTCATTGCTAATCAACGTATCTGTGTTTATTCGTATGAATTGTGGTAAGCTTGAACCATTCAATATCTTTTAATGAAAATTGAATGTGAATTGTTGATTTATGCCTGTATATATATATGTGTAGTTCAGTGGCCAACGTGAGGTAAAGCCTGTAATGCTCCAGCCTGAACAGAGGGTGTCGGAGAGAAGTAAAACGGCATGGAATGGCCAAACAGTACACTGACACCTGGATGATTGACTAGAAAGAAATAATGCTGGAAGTGCAGAGGCGTAGTAACCATTAAGAAGGGTAATACTGGAATAAAGTATTTCAAATGAAGCTGACAGTTGGCCTAATGCTCTGAACTCAATGTTTGTGCTGTGTTGTGATCAATGTAACAAGAGAGTTTAAGTTAGTTATGAAGTAGAAGGTACATCCTTCTTGATTTCAGGGACAGTGGTCTTGATGGTACTGAGCAGCACCTGGTCAGAGCTTTGCTGAATCCAGTGTCGGACAGCATACTCCTTGGTCCTTTTAGCTATCAGTGAGGTGTCTCCAGAGCCCAGAGGAGAATTCGAGCAGAGGAGTCCTTTCCTGCCGCCATCACGCCAGATAAGCTAACTTGGCCAGCTGAGCTCAACATTATGTCCCCTCATCTTGAACTGACTTTGTAAAATTAACATTAAGAGGGGAATTTACTTGTCTTAAAATCAGGAACTGTGAACATCTCCAATACTAGTCCCTAAAGACAAACTATTGAAGTCATGATGACAAATACCAACAGAGCTTGAACAAAACAAAACCAGTATTACCTCATTTTACCACTACACAACTGACACACATAGAACATTTGTAATAATATATGTCACTACAATATTCATATTAAATACATTCTGTACATAACTTGTAATTTAAATTGATTGTGATTCCTGGTTCCCTTGTAGTTGAATCAGGACACATATTCATTCATGCCAGTAATGAATACATATTGTTATTTGAAAGTTTATCAGTGACTCTTTTAAGATATCTTTGTAGAGTGTTATATGTATGTGAGTGTCACAGTGTTGTCAAGAGTAGTGGATTAAATTAAATTGTTTATCTGTCTGTTGTTGTGACTTACACTTCATCATACACATACCCTAGACACATAACGTAGCATCACACTATTCCAGAATAATTCTGACTGAGATATATAGATATGTGGTAGCAAGTAAGGTTATCTATAATACACTCCTCTTAATAGATATAGATACCTTCACAGCTGATCTCAGTCAGTACACTAAGTTCCCTATAAGTATTTATAACATCCCACTTCACCACAGCAAGAGACAATAATAACAACAGCATAGCTGATAATTTTTATATACTTAATTAACAGCACAGCTGATACATTTACTATAAGTGCATCCATCCTTCAGCACAAGAGTAGATAGTGTATATACTAAATAAATAATAAGGAAATTGTATTTGAAGACTTGTCAATTTTATCATTGTTAAGTAAAAAATCTGTTTCCTTGTCTTAATATCACAGATAGTTACACAGCGGAGGTGGCAATTTATGTCGGTCTCTTCTCTACTAATTTTTCGAGATCAGATCATTCACAGCCGTAACTAATTTGTGATACCAGTAGTTCTCTCAGACACTGGGACTTCACCATTTTCTGCAGAAATTCTATTTCTGTAATTGTCAGTACTATACTGATCTTAGAGCCAATAAAAACCTCACGTCACACCGTCACCTGCCATCTCTCCATTGTAGAAATCTCATGCATGCGGCCATCCAGTCAAGAGCCAGTATTAAGTCTGGTGCCCATGTGCTCCCCCCAAGCCCAGTGTGCAATGCTGGGTTCTCAACATGCTGCAACACGGGGGGGATTGTGATGCTCAGCCATCTTTCTCAACTTTGCACAAATAAGCGACGTCGGGGACTTAACTGTGCCTCAGTACTGGGAGGCCCCGTTTCCGGGTACACCACACACAGCCAATTGAGCAACGGTCGTCGTGGGCGTGTCTTCAGTGGGGAAGTTGTGGAGTCTTCCTGTCCATGTTCTTGCACATCCTAACACTGCCCGCAAGACATCGGAGGTTTGGAGAGTGGCCTTCTCTGCTTTTTGAGTCGGGGTGGGCTACCCGGGCAAGTCTTGATGGGGATCGGGACGTGTCCACGCGCCGGTGGGCCCAGCATCGGCCGCATCTGATGGAGGACTTGCTGTGCCAGAGGTTTCTGTAGGGTTACCTCCCCCATAGCCTAGTGTTTTACCCCAGTAGACTCTGGGGATCTGGTTTGTTGGCGCCAGATACTCGCCATTCGCCATATCCGTGTTGGTAGAAACAGGGAGCACCGGGTCCAAGAACTGGACCCCGCGTGAAGGTACGGTTGGCTTGGTTGCAGACATTTCTCTTTTTTTTTTTAATGAGACCTATAGCAACCCTTACTCCCCGCTCAGGAAAGCGAAAGCAGAAGACTTGATTACACGAAATGCAAGTGAGAAAACAGGACTGATCTTAAAGGCTACGAACTGGAACGGACGGACTACGACCTATGACCTATGGTACATGGAACACAAGAAGTATAAATAGGAAAGAAGAGAAGCTGGTGGAGGATATGATGATAGCAAAATTAGAAATCCTGGCATTAACGGAAACGAAGAAAGAGGGACAAGGAGTTATGGATCTCGATGGCAACACGCTGCTCTACAGTGGCGTCCCCACATATGAAAGAGCTAAAGGGGGGGGGGGGCCGTGGGTTGTATTGTGGCTATAAACCACCAGGCTAGCATTTGTTTCGGAGTGCATTATGGTCCTAAAATTAACAGAAGTAGAAACCATAGTCGACCTTGACATTGTGCATGGGCCAAATGAAGTTTAGCGAGTAGAGGTCACGGAGAAATTCTTCGAGCTGCTTCAAAAGACAGTGGATGACTGCCTGGATGAATTTATCCTTCTCGGAAATTTCAGTGCCAGATTGGAAATGACCCTGCAAGATGGGGTGGGATTATCGGAAGGTATGAATAAGATACACTTAATGACAATGGAAAGCGACTCCTTAGATTCTGCACTGAGCAAAACCTGATCATTACAAACACAAAGTTCCCCCATGCGTGTATATATTCAAACACTAGATGTGAACCAACCAAGAATGAGAAATCAGTGACTGAATATGCCATAGTTAGAAAGAGCTCATTCAAGTATGTCCGGGATGCTAGAGTCTGAAGGGGGGCAGAGATTGTAAGTGATCACTTCCTGCTAACTATTAAAAGAACAACTGAAAGAGTTGCTTGGCCTAGGAACTGCCTAACATCACGCAAGAAACTAAGTAAACAAACATGAGAAATGAGCATTACGACCTACAAGCTGAGAGAGCCAGAAGTTAAGACCATATGTCAAGGGCTTATTGTTACAGCAGTGAGCAGCATAGAACAACTTGATGACCTGGAAACCCTCTGGCTTAAATTCAAGAACATCATAAAGACAGCTGCAGCAGGAGCATGTGGTGAAATTTTTAAAAAGTTACCCAAAAATACATTGAAAATAATTACCTCTCTATTTAGCTAAGTATGAAACACAAGAAATATACCAAAAGCCTGGAAAGTAGCAGTATTGATACCAATACTTAAACCAGATAAGGAGGCCCATATTGTGAGTTCCTACAGATCAAGAGCATTGACATCTCAGTTGGGCAAAATAATGGAAACTGTATGAAGAACAGACTAAAATTTCACATGGAAAAAACAATCTATACAGCCCAACGCAATCTGGGTTCAGGAAAAACAGAAGCACTATGGATCAACTTATTAAACTGGAACATGAAGTAAAGTCAGGTTTCAAAAGAAATGCAAAAACAGTGGCCATATTTTTAGATGTAGCAAGAGCATACGATGAATGCTGGAGAGAAGGAATACTCTACAAAGTTAGCAAGATAGGGATAGCAGGAAACATTTTATTGTTATTGTGAATCAGAATAGACCTCACAGCACGCAGGACAAACCCATAGGTGCTCAGTCTCCCTCAGCAAATGTCGAAGAGTATGAATGCTAATTGTACCTGTAGCACGCTGGTTGTACATACGACGGATGCATCCTCTCTCACGTCCATCTCTGCTAGTCCCATGTTTGATGCCAAACTCAAAGTCTCAACCTTGTTGATCATCCATTGCAGTGTAATTTTCTAGCAGGCGATCATTAATTGCCCATAATATCTCTCTCTTATCCATATCCAATGTCCCCACTTTGGGTGCTCTCGAGGCCAGTCTGTCAGTTCTCTCATTGCCACGTATCCATGCATGACCAGGACAGTAGATCCACACCAGTTCTTGAAGACTTGAGGATTCTATTGATGTTTTCCATTCCTGCTGCAGCCATCTGGTCTGAACTTTCCGAAACATCGCCTGAGAGTCTGACAATATAACTGCCCTGGTTGATGAAGTTTCAGACAGCCACCTCAGTTCTGCAGTAACTGTCTCTACCTCCATTCTCATGCTGGAGGTTGTTGTAACGTAGGCTCCACTCTGTTCAGCAACGAACCTGGCCTTTATTCTCGCAGAGAAGCCCCATCCTGATTTCTCACCACGCACTACAGATCCATAAGTTTTCTCAATGGCATCATCATCCCCAGCATGATCACTTATCAGCTGATTAATCTCCAGCTCTGCTTTTCCAGTGCCCTAAGATCTGCACTCTCTGCCAAGGCTAATGATGACCATATGGTAGTTTATCCAGTTCTCCTCTGACTTACTCCACTTTTCAACTTTGGACATATTTTCAACCTTGGCCACCTGACCAATCGTAGCCTCTGCCTGTGCCATCCATGACATCCCCCCCCCCCCTCTTTAATCTTGCTCCTTTGATGTCAGCTACGTTTTCATTTAGGGGGTGTCTTTTGTCGGTGGTTACCCACATATAGTCTTCTGTGAGAGAAAATTAAGATGCAACAAGAGGTATACAACAGCATAGAGATAAAGATACCTGTTTATTGTCGTTTTTCTAAGTAATCAAGAAACGAATTTATTGTCTCAATGTCCAACAAATGAGGTCCAGTGTGATTTACAAGCAAACTGAAGTACTCAGGATCTTATCTTCACACTCAGGCAACTAAATGAAAAGGCCCTTGAGTATAAAGGTGACATGCATCTTTGTTTCGTGAATCTAGAGAAGGCGTTTGACAAGGTTCCACTGAGCAAGCTTTGAGACTGCTTGGCGAGGAAGAACATTCCAGCACCTCTGATTCATGCTATACAGAGCTTCTACAAGACTTGTAGAAATTATGTGAGGATGGCAAACTCAGAAGAGTTCAGGACCACCACGGGTGTAGGACAGAGTGATATCCTGTCACCTTATCTTTTGATACTCCTCGTGGACGTTGTCATCAAAGCGTGTAAGGCGAGGACAAGAAAGTATTCAGTGGTGCACTGGAAGATGAGACAGGTCTGTATTTTAGAGCTGGCAGTTGCCGACGATGTTGCCCTGATTGCTAAATTAGAGGCACATCTTCAGTCCAACTTGCAAGTCTGGAAGGAAGTGCTGGAGAAGAGAGGGGTGGCCATAAGCAGCTCCAAAACAAAAACCATGGTGATATCACGAGAGGGAAGAAGGCATCAGATTGAGCTGAGAGAATAGGTCCTCGAGCAGGTCAACCAGTTTAAATACCTCAGAGCTGCTATAGACTGGAAGGGATGCATCAAAGAAGAGTTAGCTACCAGAAAAGCAGCAGTAGGAAGACTTTTTCAAGCCATAAATCGAGGATTCCTCAGCAAAGAAGAAGTTAGCAAGAAGACGAAGATGGCTGTATACCGCTCCACCTATGTCCCAGTCTTGACATACGGTATGGATGCGAATCATAGGCAATGACTTTGTCGTGAAACATTCTAAATCCACATATATAAATTAAAAGGTAAATGTAAAGCCTAACAAATAAATTCAATAAAAGGAAAGAAGAATGGTAAAGAACAGTGCTGTCACAATGACTGTACTCGAAATCCCCCTTGTTTTCTACTTCGTCTGCAAATTGTAACGTTTCACGTTGATAGTAAAGCCTACTGCATCACTACACGCTTTCTACAATAAAACGTGTACTGTATTTCTAAGAAAACCTTGAGATACGCAAGCTGATTAATGATTTAAATTAATACTAACATTAATTACACTACGTTAACATAAACGGAAAGACAGATGAACTTAGGATAGAGAGAGAGGGACATTATACTGGTTTACGTTTGAAAGGCTGAAGAAAAGCATTTTGAACGAACGCTTAAATTTATATAATTGCTTAACCCTAACGTTACGCAAATAGCGTCTCGTCAGACAACAAAATCAGAATTGCGCAGTGGCAGGTCTTGAAACCACCATTGTACGGGAAATAGGCCAACATGTTACCTCCTATTTGATTGGCGGAAAGTATATGTAAGGCTAAACATGATTAGTCGGTCTGCAAATACTATTTTTTGTTGTTAGGGGAGACGGAAGGAAGGGTACTTTTTTTTCAAACGCTTGTGTAAACATGGCTCGATTGGTTAGACCCGCCAATATAGGCAATTAGGAGCGTCAGTTCAGTGCCACATGTTAAAATAACCTTACTAAGAAACAGTGCGTTGAGAGCCAGATCATATGTTTCGAAATAAAAGTCTGGGACAGAGGCAGATCGGAATTTGTGCCATTATTCATCGCCAGTCAACGTATCTATGTATTATTTCCATGAATTGTGGTAAGCTTGATATATTCAATATCTTTTTAATGAAAATTGAATGTAAATTGATAATTTATGTCTGTATATGTGTGTGGTTCAGTAGCGAACATGAGGCAAGGCCTATATAGTGCTCCAACCTGAACAGAAGGTGTCGGAGAAAAGTAAAACTGCATGGAATTGCCAAACAGTACACTGACACCTATCTTATTGACTAGAAAGAACTAATGCTGGAATTGCAGAGGCGTAGTAACCATTTAGGAGGAGAATACTGGTGTAAATTGTTTCAGATGAAGCTAGCAGTTGGCCTAACGCTCTGAACTCAGTGTTTGTTATGTATTGTGTTTAGTGTGGAAATAGATTATAAATTAGTTCTGAAGTAGGAGGTACAACCTTCTTGTTTCAGGGACTGTGGTCCTAGTTATTGAAGCAGCACCTGGTCTGAGTTTTTGCTGAATCCAGAGGCTGACAGCATACTCCTTGGTCCAGATAGCGACCAGTGAGGTGTCTCCAGAACACAGGAAGCAATCGAGCAGAGGAGTCATTTTCTGCCCCCATCACGAAAGATAAGCTTCTGTGGCCAGAGTAGCTCAACATTATGTGCCCCCTCAAAAATTGACATTTTGTTAAACACAGAGGGACAATTAATTGGTTCAAATGACAGGAACTGTGAACTTTTCCCAATACTATTTCCCCGATAATCAAACACTTGAAGTCATGATGAAAAACAACAACCAAGCTTGAACAAAACCAGTATTACCTCATATTACTACTGCACAAATTACACACATAGAATAATAATAATAAACTATGTCAATACAAAGTTCATATATATAACCTGTGTACATAATACTTGTAATTACATTTGATTGTGATTCCTGGTTCACTGTGTAGTTGAATCAGGATATCCATTATTGACAAGAATTAATACATATATTTTTAAACTTAAACACTTGACTCATTTAAGATAGTCTTATAGAGTGTTATATGTGTGTGAGTGTCACAGTGTTGTAAAGTGTTGTGGAATAAATTAAATTGTTTATCTGTCTGTTGTTGTTGTGACTTACACTTCATCATTTTCAATACCCTAGACATTCAACGTAGTCATCACAATATTCCAGAATAATTCTGACTGAGGTATAAATGTGGTAGCAAGTAAGGTTATCTGTAATACACCACACTTATTAGATACAGATACCTTCACAACTGATCTCAGTCAGTACACTAAGTCCCTATAAATATTTATAACATCCCACTTTACCACATATATTGGGGGCTCATCCGGGATTTTGAATCCTTCCCTATTATAAATATTGGGGGTAATTCACTTCAGGGAATAATAAAAATTTAAAAGGTATCCTTGGGTGAAAATAAATAACGTTGAGCTCTCAGTGCCTGTGGTGTCCTTGGATAAGTAATTAAAGATTGTATTGTTTAGTTAGACATTATATAAATTTACCTGTTAGAAAATGGCGGACCTGGCCAAATTTCGATCGGCTGCTGTGCAGACTGCAAAAGAGTTAGGAATGGACGGGCAAATTATGATTGCTTATGTCACTGCTGAATGTGACAAATATATTGAACGGGAAGAAAGAAGATTAGAAAAAGAGGCCGAAAGAAAATTAGAATCTGAAAGGTTGGCCGAAGATAAGAGGTTAGAGGCTGAGAAAGAAATTAAGAAGTTACAATTTGAGGCTGAGGCTGAGACTAAGAGGTTGCAGATTGAGGCTGAGGCTAAGAAATTGGAGGCAGAAAGAGAAGAGAAGAAATTGGAGGCAGAAAGAGAAGAGAAGAAATTGGCTGCAGAAAGAGAAGAGAAGAAATTAGCTGCAGAAAGGGAAGCCGAGGAAAGAAGACAGGCTGCAGAAAGGGAAGACAAGCGATTAGCTGCAGAGAGGGAAGCAGAAAAGGAGGAGAAGAGATTACAAAGGGAACATGAGTTACGACTAAGGGAGTTTGAGTTTCAAGGCCATGCTCCTGAAAATGGGGCCAGTCCCTTTACCTCCGATGCTACTGCTAGTCAGGGAGCCTCAACCTCAGCTATGAACTTTCATTTAGATCATTTTGTTGAGAAAGACGATGATATTGAGAGCTATCTAAATAGATATGAACTATTAGCTACCACGTATGGGTTAGAGAGAGAAAGGTGGAGCTTAAAGTTATCTCAAGGGCTTCGTGGGGCAGCTTATGAAGTTTTTTCCAAAATGAGCAGAGGTGATCAAGAAAATTATGACATGCTAAAGCAGGCTCTTTTGTTAAGATATGAAAAGAACGCAGAATTTTATAGAAAAAAAATTTAGGAATGCTAAACTACTGTCAGGTGAAACCTATCACCAGTTCTCTGCACGGATAGAGACATACTTGGAGAAATGGACTTCTCTGGGGAAACCCAAGATCTTAAGGAAATGATCCTTATAGAACAATTAAGAGAGTCCATGGCTCCAGACCTGAGAAAGTTTCTCATGGAACAAGGTGCAGAGAGGCTGGGTGAGTTGCTAAATGTTGCTGAAAGGTATGAAGCAGCTCAAGCAGAGGTAACAGGTAATAAAAAGAAACAAGTGGATAACTTTAGGGCACCACAGAACTTTAATAAATTTGATCCTAGAGATCAAAACAAAGGTAAGCACCAGTTTGATAGGCCACGGTATGACAATAAAAATAAAACCCCACAATTCGATGAAAGGAAATATGATGAAAGAAAATCTTTCAACCAAGGAAGGAGGTGGTGTAAGAATTGTAAGATGAACAATCATGACACTGACCGTTGTAGAAGGAAACCTGTGTATATGGCCACCCTTCAGGTCAGGTCGACCTCAAGACAGGAGGAGGATATCCTGATAGATACCACTCCAGAAGAGATGAGGAAGGCACAGGCTGGGGATAAGACCCTCAAGCCTTGTTTCAGGAAATTGTCAACTTGTCATACAACTCCAGGCAAGGGAGATTTTTACATGAAGAACAAGTTGATTTACAGGAAGGCCGGAACTAGATCCAATGGTCACGGACAGTTGGTTCTTCCAAAGAGATATAGGGCAGACTTAATAAGGAGCCTACATGTGAAACAAGATGGGGACCATGAGAAAATAGGTACCATCATTCAAAAGGTGGCTCACAATTATTATTGGCCCAAGGCAAGGTGGGACATTGAGAATTTTGTAGAAAGGTGTAGCATAGCACATGAGGGAACACCCACAAGTGGGAACATTGATCAGGACCTGGACACGCCACGGGGCAAACTTAGGCCTGACAATACAAAGAAAAATAAATTTGATAAAGTGGACCACATGGAATGGGAAGCCCCTTTTCGCGGATAAGCTTCAATTAACTGTTTTACAATGGCCACTATGCAGAGAGTGCAAAAAGATGTCTTACCCCAGGATAAGCCGAAAATCCCTCAATCGGACTTAAACAAACTGGAGGAAGAGGATGTAGAGAGGAAATCTCTCATCAAGAATTCTAAGTGGGGAGAAAGCCCCAAGAAAAGAATTGGTAGCGGTCGTTTTGTGCATGATAATTCGGGGAAGAAAAATCATCACTATAGCGCTTCGAGTGGAAGAGACCATACCGGTGCATGGACAAATAGGTCCACAAAATTAAAGGTCCATATGTAACGCTGTTAAGAACGTGGACTGATGAAAAGGCAGAGGAAAATATTACATCCTCATACCAATATGTGAATGAGCTGACCACTCGTTTAAAAACTGGCTGGAAACTTGCCAATGAAAATTTGAGACAAGCCAGGAAGAAACATGCTGCCTATTTCAACAGGAAGGCTAAGGACAGAGATTTGGCTGTGGGAGAGAAGGTACTGCTTCTTCTCCCCGGTAGTCAAAATAAGTTACAAATTGGATGGCAAGGTCCATATACAGTTCTAGAGAAGGTGTCTAGAACCAATTATAAGATAGACAAGAAGGGGAAAGAAAAAATCTATCATGTGAATCTCCTGAAGAAATATTTGGAAAGAGAAAATCAGGAAGAGACACATTTGTTGACCTTGTCCATTGCAATGGAGATGAAAAAGGAACCACTTTCATCATTTGAATATCCATTACATCCCTGTGAGACAGCGGCACAGGTGAAAATCAGTACACATTTAACGAAAATTCAGAAAGAGAGAGTGCAACAGGTTCTAGATAATCATACAGAGGTGTTAACGGACCGACCGGGGCATACAAACTTATTGGAATATGATATGAAACTGATAGACCCCACACCTGTCTGTATGAAACCCTATTCGATTCCTTTTGCTAAGGAGAAAGCTTTGAAGGAAGAGATAGACTATTTGTTGAAGGAAGGAATTATTTCACACAGTGAATCTTCGTATAGTTCCAGTGTTGTACTCTTAAGGAAACCCTCTGGAGAACATAGACTCTGTATAGATTACAGGAGACTGAATGCTATTACAGAAGGACAGGTGGATCCATTGCCAGATACCAATCAGTTGTTTGCCAGGCTAAATAAAGCTAAATATTTCTCAAAAGTGGATCTGAGTAAAGGATACTATCAGATTCCAGTAAAGCCTGAGGTTAGACCATACCTAGCTTTTAGTACCTCAGAGGGACACTATGAGTTTAACAGATTGCCATTTGGATTGAAGAATGCGCCTAGTGTCTTCTCTAGAATGATGAGAAAATTATTGGACCCTCTGAATAATCCATGCATTACAAATTTTATGGATGATATCCTTATAGCAACAGAAACATTTGAGGAACACATTGACTCTCTGAATATGCTGTTTAATCGACTTAGAGAAGCGAATTTAACAGCCCGACCAACCAAATGTTGCGTTGGGTGTAAAGAATTAGAATTCTTGGGACACACAGTCTATCAGGGAAACATGACCCCTGACCCCAAGAATTTAGAGAAACTAAAGAAAGCCCCAGAAATAATAATAAATTTCTCTATGTGTATATAGAATTATAGACTGACATATAACGTCTGTTTTAAGAGGGGAGAATTTGTCGTGAAACATTCTAAATCCACATATATAAATTAAAAGGTAAATGTAAAGCCTAACAAATAAATTCAATAAAAGGAAAGAAGAATGATAAAGAACAGTGCTGTCACAATGACTGTACTCGAAATCCCCCTTGTTTTCTACTTCGTCTGCAAATTGTAACGTTTCACGTTGATAGTAAAGCCTACTGCATCACTACACGCTTTCTACAATAAAACGTGTACTGTATTTCTAAGAAAACCTTGAGATACGCAAGCTGATTAATGACCTAAATTAATACTAACATTAATTACACTACGTTAACATAAACGGAAAGACAGATGAACTTAGGATAGAGAGAGAGGGAGGGCTGAAAGCAGGAACGCATGCAACCTTAACACGCATCTCGCGATACAAAATTAATACCCTCCCCGCGCGAAAGGCCAGAAGCACTAACTTTTTTTCAAATCGGCAGTGATAAAAAACACTACCCATACGAGAGTTAGGTTTAAAAACCTGAAAAATGCTTATTGGGAAACATGACATTATACCGGTTTACATTTGAAAGCCTGACAGTACCCAGACACCACATCGTATCGAAGTGAACAGGAGGTAGAAGAAAATGCACATTTTGAACGCAGTTACCTAGCTCCCTTAAATTTATATAATTGGGTTCCTTAGGACTTGCTGACAAAGAATATGTTAAACGTTACGCAAATAGTCTAGGAATTAACAAATTAAAGCCAAAATAAAATGGTGGTGCTGTCAGACAACACCAAAATCAGAATTGCGCAGTGGCAGGTCTTGAAACCACCATTGTACGGGAAATAGGCCAACATGTTACCTCCTATTTGATTGGCGGAAAGTATATGTAAGGCTAAACATGATTAGTCGGTCTGCAAATACTATTTTTTGTTGTTAGGGGAGACAGAAGGAAGGGTACTTTTTTTCAAACGCTTGTGTAAACATGGCTCGATTGGTTAGACCCGCCAATATAGGCAATTAGGAGCGTCAGTTCAGTGCCACATGTTAAAATAACCTTACTAAGAAACAGTGCGTTGAGAGCCAGATCATATGTTTCGAAATAAAAGTCTGGGACAGAGGCAGATCGGAATTTGTGCCATTATTCATCGCCAGTCAACGTATCTGTGTATTATTCCCATGAATTGTGGTAAGCATGATATATTCAATATCTTTTTAATGAAAATTGAATGTAAATTGATAATTTATGTCTGTATATGTGTGTGGTTCAGTAGCGAACATGAGGCAAGGCCTATATAGTGCTCCAACCTGAACAGAAGGTGTCGGAGAAAAGTAAAACTGCATGGAATTGCCAAACAGTACACTGACACCTATCTTATTGACTAGAAAGAACTAATGCTGGAATTGCAGAGGCGTAGTAACCATTTAGGAGGAGAATACTGGTGTAAATTGTTTCAGATGAAGCTAGCAGTTGGCCTAACGCTCTGAACTCAGTGTTTGTTATGTATTGTGTTTAGTGTGGAAATAGATTATAAATTAGTTCTGAAGTAGGAGGTACAACCTTCTTGTTTCAGGGACTGTGGTCCTAGTTATTGAAGCAGCACCTGGTCTGAGTTTTTGCTGAATCCAGAGGCTGACAGCATACTCCTTGGTCCAGATAGCGACCAGTGAGGTGTCTCCAGAACACAGGAAGCAATCGAGCAGAGGAGTCTTTTCCTGCCACCATCACGAAAGATAAGCTTCTGTGGCCAGAGTAGCTCAACATTATGTGCCCCCTCAAAAATTGACATTTTGTTAAACACAGAGGGACAATTAATTGGTTCAAATGACAGGAACTGTGAACTTTTCCCAATACTATTTCCCCGATAATCAAACACTTGAAGTCATGATGAAAAACAACAACCAAGCTTGAACAAAACCAGTATTACCTCATATTACTACTGCACAAATTACACACATAGAATAATAATAATAAACTATGTCAATACAAAGTTCATATATATAACCTGTGTACATAATACTTGTAATTACATTTGATTGTGATTCCTGGTTCACTGTGTAGTTGAATCAGGATATCCATTATTGACAAGAATTAATACATTTATTTTTAAACTTAAACACTTGACTCATTTAAGATAGTCTTATAGAGTGTTATATGTGTGTGAGTATCACAGTGTTGTAAAGTGTTGTGGAATAAATTAAATTGTTTATCTGTCTGTTGTTGTTGTGACTTACACTTCATCATTTTCAATACCCTAGATATTCAACGTAGTCATCACAATATTCCAGAATAATTCTGACTGAGGTATAAATGTGGTAGCAAGTAAGGTTATCTGTAATACACCACACTTATTAGATACAGATACCTTCACAGCTGATCTCAGTCAGTACACTAAGTCCCCTATAAATATTTATAACATCCTACTTTACCACAGACTTCAACCCACAAAAGCCAGATCCAAACCTCATAAATGAGATATCTGAGGGAGGTGGTTGAAGTAACAAGAAGAGACATGGTCCAAGGCCTTAAAATCCCGCCCCTGCAGACCCAAGCAGAACAGTCCCAACTAAGATGGGTTGGCCATGTCTGCAGAATGGCTACGACGACAAGCATGGGAAACTGCCGGCTTTAAATTTCCCGGGAGCCGGGAAGACATTTTGGGTACTTCCCAGGATCCAGGAATATACGAGTGTGTGTGCGCGCGCGCGTGTTTGTAATTTATTTTGATCACGGTAAGGTTTAAGGTGAAGAAAATTTAAAATATTAATAGATAACGTGATTTATTTTATCATTTTTTAAATTCATCAGTGATATACTTACTTTGGAAGAAAACTGGTGAATCTTACTTACTTACTTAATCATCTCTCTTCTACCGTGAGGTGTAGAGGTTTGGAGGAGGGAGCGCCACACTATCCTATCGGCTGTCTTCCTTCTGGCCTGGTTCCAATAAAGTCCTCGGTCCTTCAGGGATAGTCTAATGTTGTCCTCCCATCGGACTCTGGATCGTCCACTATTTATTTTTAAGCTCCGCACTAATTCCCTTCTATAAATGACAATATGATGCAGTCTTCTACTTGAAATAATTGACATGTTGGATTACTATTCTACTTACTACCCGTTTTTCTCTGCCTTCTTGCTTGTATAGCATGCTTCTCCGTGTTGCCCAAGCACTGTTCAACGCATTCTATACCTCAATGTCTCTCAAAATTCTCAAGATCCTTTTCTATAACCTCGTTGACTACTGCCTCAACTTGTCCTCTTATTTCTCCCTGGTTCCTCCCACACATTATGCCAGTTTCTTCCTTTAACTATCTCTTTTCCCTTCGCATCAGGAATTCTGTCTTTCTAACCTCTCACATCTGACTACCCTCAGCTATCTCTCTACCTCAATGTCCCATCATTTTCATTATTCTCCAACGGATTCTGCTAGTAAATCTCTCCTTAAATTTCTCCCATTTCGCTATCTCCTACAATTATTCTTACTCTACCAGTCTCTCGGTAATCCGCCATTCGACATGCTGCGACTACTTTGTTTTCAGTGAGAAATAACCTCAAACAATTCTTCTCTAGAATTATGCTACATCTGCAATTAATAATCTTGTTCCTTTGTCTCTTGCATTCTGTTCATATAATGTGTCTCCTTTCTTGCAGCTACTTCCCAATTTTCATCAGGCCCTTCCCTGGAACCTCTCTCATCGTTCCCTGATCGGAAAATATCTTCCTAATGTCAACCTCATTGAATTTCTCAATTTCCCAATTTTCCTCAGTTCCTTCATTGGAACCTCTCTCGTCGTTACGTCATCAGAACGTATCTTCCTCATGTCAACCTCATTGACTTTTAATCTCCCAAATTCTCTCTACCTTTTCCTTTTTCTCCTTTCTGCCATCACTTCGTCATTCAAGGTGTGCATGTTTCCTTGTGCGTTCGGTGAGGAATTACCTCAATCAGTGCTTTCAGGGCATTGACTGTCACGGAATTGTTTCCCCTGCTTTACAGTAGTGGTCCAACAGTGGCCAAAATTCAAGAGTATCTAATATGGGTCTTCAAATGTGTCTACTTTCGCACAAGATTACTCTTGGCAGAGTTGTAGATAGAAGGATAATCAAGAGTATGTCATAAGATATTTCAGAAGTCAAGAACAATGCTGCGTTGGGCAGGGCAATTGTTAACTTATATCGGATCCACCGCCTTTTATGAAGAATTAAGCAATTATTAATTTCAGCTCGTTCAAGCCCCCACCCTGATTTACTCAGTGGAATTATTATTATTCTGGTACGGCTCTGTTTATAGTGTATTTAGTAAATTGACGGAGATAAATACGCAGTACATTCAAAATGATTAAATCGACGTTAAATTTGTATATTTACAAATAACAAATTTAATAATCAACTAAGTTTTAACAGTTTAAAAAATTTGAATAATCTTTAACAGAAAATACTCATCATCGTGAGATGGTAGTGTTTTATGAAAGAAGTCATTTGGCAGCTTTTAGGCTTGACTTAGCTGCAAATGGTAGTTTCTGCTCCCGCTGGGTTTTTTGGGTTCTGTGCAGATAGGTCACTGGGGTTATCTCGTCTGTGGTCAAGATTAAAGGCACAGCACGTTCTAAGTAAGATCAGATAGTAACTGCAAAGCTAGTCACGCTTCTCTAAGACCCTCTGATGATGGTGTCTAGATTGATACATCTTTTACCCTCACTTTGTTCCAGAGATTAGTACCTTCAGCTGGTACCACCACGCCAATCTTGACTCACAGACTGTTTGCTCAGAGGAATAAAGGCACTGGACTAGGCCTCTTACACGTGTTCTTAGGGGTCGTTATTTTAACAATGAATTCCCACTATGACTTTGAGCTTTAGATTCCTCAGATTCCCGGGTGTCTTTGTTAAATGAAAGAGTTTATTCTGGGCTCTGAAGTCCTCAAAATTGCTTAAACAATGGTCCGGTTCAGATATAAGAATCTTGAATCTAGTCTTTACTCTGGCAAGGTCTGGGTGTCATCTTGGCAAGCGATTCTCACAGTGAACTAGACTTGCAAAAAATGTCAGATTATATTGCAAGTCTTCCCCTGCATTTGTTTGTTACGAGGCTGAACAGAGCGCCAATCATTTCAAACATGCATGTTGTCACGAAGTGTATTCGCCTTCTTTTCTCTCTGTCAATCTTTTCTCATACCAAAACATTCCTTCTCTCTAAATTCTCTAGAATATCTACCACTCGTCAGAACACATCAGGAGATCTCCCAGTTTCTTCTGAAATTCCATTTTCTTTAATCGAGGTTACCTGCAAACCACTGTGACATTTTAAAGCTGTGAACTTTAAACCGCGCCCTGAATAATTACAGTTTAGCCAATGGATAGGAGCGCGGTATATTGTCTTTTGACCTTTGACCTCAGCAACCACCATGGAGAACCGCCTGGTATCAAGATGCCACGTATCGGCCAGTTTGTGTGTGTGTTGGGGGGGGGGGGGGTGGAACGTAATGTCAAAAATAGGTCAGGCGCCCCACCCCTCACGTATGCAAATTAACGCCACCAAACAGAAACCTGGAGGAATTTTGGCGCGATTCTCAAAGCGCAGGCATATTCTGGTAAGCGGCATTCTCTCACTAGCCGGCAGACCGACCAGCCTGGACAAAAATGGTCCTGTCTAAGCAATTGCAGAGGGGAATGGTCCAATTTTAAAACAGAAATGGTGCTTGCCTGAGCGAGTAAGTGATCTAATATTGTTATATGAATAACATGAATTAATCATATGTTTATCTGCAACATATCATGTCAGTATCTTTTGTTTTTCACTGTGACAGAAATTAATATCCTCGATTTTGAACAGGAGACAACCACATTATGTATACTGAAAGTTTCATCTATGAACTACCCTTGTCCTGTTTTATACTGTATGATTTCAGCCATGATTATCCTTGTCATATTTTAATCCTGAACTGATTTCTGCAAATATCCTTATTATATTTTAATGTATTTATGTGCATGTATCCTGTGTTATGATGGTATTATCAAGGTATATGAATGCCTATCACATAAACACAGAACTATGTAATGATGGGCAACAGCACTGTAGCCAATTTTATAAATAAATATGTTGACTGACTTGTAATTCAGTGGTTCTCAAACCTTGGCAGCAATGACACCCCAACATGTTACAGCAGAATAGAAAACTATTACCCAGTGATTCTCAAACCATGGTTGACAGTGACCCCACCTTAAATTTATTGCTCTATGGGCACAAGGTAGACCAGTGGTTCTCAAACTTTTGATGACCACTGCCCCAAACTTCACAGTTGGTGAAGCTAACAGCCCATATGTTGAAAATCATTGTGGTAAACAAGCTGGAAGCCAGATATAGGTTGAGACCCACCTGTATGCTTATAATGTCAGTTATGCTATAATAAATAATAGAGAGCACTTTGTTAGTGATGTTAACTATGAATGTTGTTAGATTTCTGATGGACGATTAGCGTCCAGCAGATATGGGAAATGACTTCTCTGGCAAGATTACTAATGGAGCTCAAATTGTTTGTCAATCCAGTCCTACCCGGTTGTCATACCAGAAGACTAAAGCATATGCAGTGTTCTCAAGGGCAGACATACTCCATCCCAGTTGGTGATGAGCCCTGTGTCAAGACGGAGAAGAAGCAACTTGCCATCCTCTGAAACCCTAAAAAGAACTTGCTGGACCTGGAGTGCTGGGACATATTGAACCCCTGGCAACAAGACTACATAAATTCAGCATCTGAGATGAATATTTGAACATGCCAGCAGAACCACTACCGAATAGTCATATTGTCCTGTGATGACAAATTAATTCTGACATGGTTCAGAACCATTCATAGATTAGGGAACATATCTTATAGTTGTACATTTGAATATAATGTAAGATTCAATTTTTATTTTTGTAAACTTTACATAATAGAGTCTGTTGTTATTTTCTTTGTAATATTTAATTGGGTTGTATAGTTTTAGTAACATAAATCTACACCCTGGGGGCAGAGCCATAATTAATAAACACTATTGGGTCAGGATATTTTTAATGTGGCTGGGCACCAAATCTCTTATCCATCTATATGTACTATACATAGTCCTTTGTAGGATATCGGATAAAGAATTTATTGCCTAGAGAATATCCTGTTTAGTTTCACCAGAATTCTCTTAGAAAGTTTTTTGAGTGGACTAATTCCTGAGGAGAGACTGTGCATTCAACCTGCAGTCTGGAAGAGTTTCCTCTATAGATTATCTTTTATTCTTCCATCAAGTCTGTCATACTTACACTTTCTCCCTCTAAACAAAAATCATTTCGCTACACGTGTTTTGTGGGGTAATTTCAAAATTATTTCCGCCTGAAATAATGTGCGTGATGCAAACGTTCACCTCTCCCATGCATGGAAGTGACACGTCCGTACACGCTCTCAGCAATGTGCGTAAGATGTAACATCTTACTTTCCCATAAAGTAATGTTTGTGAAAGTCGGACAGGAAACGATTATGTCATTTATGTCTGTCCATAAGGTGTCTCCCCGTAGTGGCTATCAAACTTTCAGCATATTACCATCTTGGCGAAGAATGCACCCTGGCCTTATCAGCAATTAAACAAATGCGCTGGGCGATTTTAGTGTTAATCTATAGTCTGATGTCGGCCACACCCGAGATTAACCAACGTGGTTGTCGATCAATATTATCTCATCTATTCCTTCCTCAGAGGGAGGAACGGGTAACCAAACAGACATGACGTATCACCGAGAGGAGTTTAAGAATGTTTGAAAATACAAAATATCTGCTACATAGCAGAGAAAGAAAAGGTGGCGACCCGGAAATTCCAGGTAATCGGTCCTCACTTCAATTGAAAATGAGTACTGCCGTAATGGAGAAGAGATCGAGAAGAGGTCACCCCAATCCATCCTGTGACATTGACCTACTACTGAAATCTATACTCCTCTCCCCATTTATCACCATTCCGTCCCTGTTTATACTTCTGGCTACACATTTTATTCTGTGACCTTTGGTATCTCTGGTAGCACCCAATTGGCTTGTGTCCAACTTGCCGGCACAAAATACACGTTATGTTCTTTGACACGTTGTGTATGTGTCCTTGGCGTGGCATATGATGTTTTCGTTATTTAAAATCCCTTCTCCTATGTTAGCAGCAATCTATGTCAATCGGCTCTTCTCTCAGCTTCTTGATCTGTAGTAGCCCTACAAAGTCTGAAGTCTAGTCTTTTGCGAACATTTCTTCCGCAATAACTAATGTAATTGTTTCTTTAAGGCTGGGTGGATCTTCGTGTCATATCATCAACTTAATTGCTGTGTTCTGTAAGCCATCATCGAAAATTCCGACAGGTTGTCTTTCTATTTCGTCTTTGTTGATGTTTTAGCCCACAAATGCCTCCTCAGCTAGTTTTAGTAATCTATCACTAAACATTTGGGCTGTTTCCGCCCCGTACTGTTTTATTTTCCTTACCAGTGTCCATGCTACAACAATTGTATATTCATCATCATCAATTGCCATCTCCGCAACGAAGGTCGGCTGCAATGGAACTCGACTGTCTTCTGTCTTGATGGGACACTCTGAAACTCGTTCACGTCCATCTCTTGACGTTATCTTCCCACTTACAGCGCTGTCTACCCTTGAAGTTTGCCTTCAGTTCTTCCTTCATGTTCTTCTGCAAGGTGTTATGTCTTTTTATGTGGCCAAAATATTTCGGCTGCCTAATTTTGATCTCCTTCATTAGTTCTCTTTTCATTTCTAGATTTTCTAGGACCTCCATATTTGTTTTCTTCTCTTTCCGTCACAAGCACCACATTCTTCTAAATATGCACATCTCGAGAGCCTCAATTCTTTCTTCCAATTGTTTGTTCATTGTCCATGTTTTTTACACCATACAGAAATGTTCAGCAAGTAGCATGTCTTTTGGAGAACGTCGCTCTCTTAACAGCCCGCCTGAAAGACTCTCGATCTCTAGCCAGCCTTCCCGCCTCCTCCATTGTCACATTCTTTTTTCTTCTTCCTCATTCGTCCTGAAAAGGACGTTGGTTGCGTTGTGCCCGTTTACA
The DNA here is from genome assembly GCA_024509875.1 of Oreohelix idahoensis. Classification (NCBI taxonomy): domain Eukaryota; kingdom Metazoa; phylum Mollusca; class Gastropoda; order Stylommatophora; family Oreohelicidae; genus Oreohelix; species Oreohelix idahoensis. The sequence continues at coordinate 68,399 of JAMPIV010023131.1, forward strand.
GAGAAGCTGCAATTTTTGCGCCTTTCGGTCGACACATCCGACTTCCGCACGGCATTTTTTGGGACCGGGTCAGCCTTCCCTCTTCGATCCTGACTCTCTCAGCCAGACTGCAGTGATGCAGCCTGTTTCCAGGACCACCACTTGGAGGTGGAGTAGGGTCTTTGTCAGCTCTGGTTCGCTGACCCTGACGCAAGCAGTCAAGCTATAGATCGCTGGCTGCATTCTCTATTATTGCGTCTTTGGGTCCTGTCGTACATTTTAAGATAGGTATAGAGATTTATGTGGTCCCGTCTGAGTAGAGTAAAAGGTGGGGTATTGTAAAGTTTCTTTTCTTCTTTCCACTCTGTAAAGTGTCAGTCTGTATGCTCTGTAAGGAAGAGTGGTGTGTTGTTGAGATCAGGCATGCTCCAGTCTACCCAGCTGTAAATAGGTAACTCACCCTAGTCCTGAGTCAGGGAAGGCAAAGGCTCCAGGGGAAGCAGGCCCTAAACTTGGTCACTCCAACCGATGCAGGATGGTGTATGTATGAAGTAGAAGTGTAGAGTGTGATTACCGCGAATGGTGTACTGTTCGTGTGCTGACCAATATAACCACTCATACACTTGTGTCTACAAGGCACCAATGCAGACTGCTGGAATCTTTGTTTACTCAATTTATTCAGACGTACACACTGGGACATACGAGTACATCATGGTATGTTGACATATCAATTTGTAGGTATACATAGCAGATCTGAAGTCATGACACATTCAGAAATAATGGGCAGTACATCAAAAGTTCAATGTCATGATATATTAAGGCCGCATCCCCCTATCTGACTAAACGCGTCAGTGAAGGCAGATCGATAAATAACTAAAGTTACTTGACGTCCATAGTTTGTAGTATATATTATGAAACCACGAAAGGGGGGGTTTCTAGCAAGATTGAGATCTCCCTGTCACTGTCCGATAATAGGATAAATAATCTGTTCTCTTGGCAGTGATCAAAACATATGATGACCGAAATCTAACATGGCTGCCTCCCTGAGTTGTCGTTCACTCATTCATAGGAAGGAGAATATAAGCCAGAGTTAATTTATAATGGGTATATAAATGATTTCATAAATGTTTCCATACAGCTCTACGGTGATCAGGTTAATTCACGTAGCCATAACCGCTGCAGGAAAGTCTGTCATCTTCGTCGATACAAAACACGACCCTAGCGATACGAAGCACAATGTTCCATCTAGGTCGAATCGACAGGAGATCATCAATATAGGGTCTGGCAATACATGGAGTCCGAATTATACATTGTACCGTACCTTAGGAGAGTCTCTAACATAAACTATAGTAGAGATACCATCTCCTTTAGAAGAAAACCACTTCATGAATCATATTTCCTTAAGAATCTACCAGCCCTTTGAAAAGTGCGTACCCGCCATTATCACGGTACATCGGAACTCATCACGACTTGTCAAGACAACTCATACTTCCGCTAGACCGGAATAACAAGAATCTAGTCCCTCCTACCCATCCAAAATATACAATATAGGACTGATTCTACTTGTACTAATAATATGTAATACATATGAATTCAGGCCATAAACACAATAAGCAAATTAATATATTTTCTGGCCCTAAAAAATAAGTACAAACGTAAGCGCAATATCCTTGCGCCGGATCAATATCCAGAACGATTACTCCTATAATCAAAAGTGTGAATCAAACATGGATTCTCTCGCTTTTACCATAGACAGCATTTTCATACACAAATGAATGAATGTCTATATTTTTCCCATATTAAATAGCCATACCGATTTTTGTAATATGTGCGTCAAAATATGCACGCAACAGATTACCACACCCCTCGGGAAAAAAAAATGGTACTTTTTTTTTTTTTTTTGAAATACATCTAGGAGCAACATACAATAGGCTCACAACGCACCAATACAATGCGCAGATGATAAGCATAAGTTTTATGACCTTAGAGAAAGTACTTCTCTAAGTATAAATATTTCCAGAGAGGTGTCACCAACGCATACTACAATATTAGCAATGACACAATTTCCACATTAGTTTATACATAAATTTCATCTAAGATATCTTAACATCATGATCATCAAAGACGAAAAACATTGAAAGATCAGCGGTGAATAAATATCAATGAACCGCTAAGTAGTGTTACAATCAATATATGATATATTACATATGTGTACACATTTCAACATAGAAACAACTGTATCAAAGTTGTATAACAGTTATGAATCATGTGGGCATCTAGACAAAATATCTGCCACCACATTTTCTGACCCACGGATAGCTCGCACCGAAAAATGAAATGGCTGTAGAGCAATCGCGTATCGCGTTGATCTCGCGCTCTTCAGATGTTTACTCTGAATAGCCGTAAGAGCTTTCTGGTCAGTTTCCACAATGAAATGCGCGCCCAGAAGAAATCTTTGCAGTTTAAGGATTGACCAAACCATAGCCAATAATTCACGGTCTAGGACCGAGTAATTCTTCTCTGCGGCATTTAATTTCCGAGAAATATACATCACAGGATGCAGAGTTCCAGAGTACTCTTGCATTAGTGCCGCTCCAATCCCAGTGGATGAAGCGTCACTACGAAGAATAAATGTCTTATCCTTAGAAGGCAATACTAGGATAGGTGAAGTAGAAAACATAGTTTTAACCTTATCCAAAGAGGATTGACATTCTTGAGTCCAATGGACTACATTAGGAGACCCTTTCTTTAGCAAGGAAGAAAGAAGAGACATAATGGAGGACAGATTCGGGATGAATCGTCCATAAAATTGTATAAGACCTAAGAGACTTCGTACTTGCTTTTTAGTCTCAGGAATAGAAATGTTAAGTATCTTACTTGTATTATGGTCTTCTGTTTTTAGGAACCCATGACCAACACGGTGTCCTAAGAAAGATATTTCGCTAAAACCAATACATGCTTTCGATGGTTTCGCTGTCAGGTTATGCTCGCGTAAGATAGACAATAGTTCATTTATACCATTATAGTGATCGTTCCAAGTATCACTGAAAAGACAGATGTCATCAAGATACGCAATGACATCTGAGCGATGAGATAGGATTCGACGCATCATGCGTACAAATGTTGCAGGGGCGTTCATAAGACCAAAAGGCATGAAATTCCATTGGAATAGACCCCTAGGCGTCGAAAAAGCAGTAAACGGTTTGGCGTGTTCGGATAGTGGAACTTGCCAATATCCCTTAGACAAATCGAGTTTAGTAAAGAAGTGAGAATTCGACAGTCTCGTAAGTAGCTCTTCTAGTAAAGGCATAGGTTCCGCATAAAATTTAGTCACTTGATTCAATTTGCAATAATCCACGCAAAGACGTATGTTATTGTCTTTTTTCCGTACTATAACCATCGGCGAAGAATATGCTGATGTGGATGGTTCAATAATTTTTAACTCTATCATCTCATCTAACTCTTTCTCTACCTGTGCTTGAAAATGTATCGGGATAGGATACGGTCTGACTCTTATAGGACTATGGTCAGTAAGAATAATGTCATGTTGAATGACATCAGTTTGACCAGGAATGTCAGTAAGGACATCCTGAAATTGTTCTAACATAGTAGAAACTTGTTTCTGCTCTCCTGGAGATAATTCTGGAGAAATTGCAACATCTTTCCATGATTCATTAGAGTGAAGAGGAATCATTGGAAAAGGTAAATTTACATCCGAGAAACTCGTTTCCTCATCCTGTATTACTGACAGAGATGAGTACTGTCCATGTTGGACTGGAAAATCGTCCGTTGCCTGGAAAACAGGTTGTAAATAATCAGGACGTTCATGGAATTCCGTGAGCATGTTGATGTGGAAGGTTTTACGCTTCCCGTCAATATCGACGATATAGTCAACATCGGAAACTTTTGATATTATATCGTACGGACCTTTCCAAGAAATGAGAAGTCTATTTTCCCTACAAGGTAGCAAGACAAATGCTTTGTCACCTGGACAAAGTTGACGCAAACATCTCTTTTTATTGGCAAATTCCCTTGCCTTCTGTTTCGCAAATTCAGAAGAAGCAGTTGCCAATTTGCATGCTTCTTCAATAATCTTGTGTCTAAGTGCGATGACATATTCATAAGAGGATTTTGTGTCATCGACAATATTATCAGCAGTTATAAGATCATGAAGTAAGGACATAGGACCTCGCGGTTTCGCGCCAAAGACAAGTTCAAAGGGAGAAAATCCTGTATGTTCGTTGGCGACCTCTCTATATGCAAAGAGAGCCGCGGGTAAAACCCTATCCCAATCCTGAGGATGATCTTCTGTTATCTTACCTAGTAGGTTTTTCAGAGTTCTATTCAAACGTTCCACCATCCCATTGGACATAGGATGATAAATACTACTCAGCGATCTCTCTATCTTCAGAGTCGACATTACTTGAGACATGGTATCCGATATGAGTTGGGTACCATGGTCGGATAATATTTCTGCTGGAAACCCCAGACGAGAAAATATTAACCAAAGAGCATCTGCGACATCAGCAGTAGTTATGCTCTTTAGAGGAACAGCCTCCGGCCAACGTGTGCACATATCAACACACGTCAAAATAAATTGGTGTCCTCTAGCAGACTTTATTTTAAATGGACCAATGATGTCTATCGCCATTTTTTGAAATGGCCGAATGGGAATGTCTGCAGCCTGAATAGGTGCATCATGGCGTGGACCTCTGGATTTAATCTCTTGACATACTTTACAAGATCGACAATAGATTCGTATGTCCTTATTCACAGCAGGCCAAAAGAAAGATTGAAGAACTCTAGCTTTAGTACGGGAAAAACCCATATGTCCAGCACACTGCGAATCATGAGCGTGCTGTAAGATTTTAACTCTCATATTTTTAGGCACAAGGATTTGAGAATGAATGGACTTAGCGGAGTCTTGTACCATACGTACAAGTACGCCATTCTTCATCGTAATCCAAGATTTACGATTTGTATCCTTATTCGGATCACCTTTTGTTGCCAGAGTAAAGAATTTCTTTAGAGTAGGATCATCTTCCTGCTGTTTGATAAAGGAATCGTGGGAAATCTCCAAGGGATCATCTCGGATCTGCGCATCATTATCTTCAGAATGTGAAGATTGTGGCATATTAAGAGCTTGAGCCCTAGTGATTACTGCATTAGCAGATTGCATATTAACATTTTCCCAATTAGAAATTTGCTGTGGAGTGCATTCTTTCACTCCATGAATGCGACCGATGATAAGATCAGCGATCGGATTCGGCAAGAGACATGCTTGCACCTCTCCTGTAAAGAAAGGCGTAGCAATATTGATAATGGCAGTGGAGTACTTCTCCAATGTGCCACCAAATGTTACACATTTGACTATATTGCCTGTAGCTCGAGAAGGATTTACGAGTGATTGCCTCACTCCAATGGTAGTGCACCCCGAATCGAAAAGAATTGATACCGGAGTACCATCTATTAGGCCCCTATTAAAGACAAGAGCACCCCTTCCATTATGCGCAATTGACGCATGGAGAGCGGGAAGCGGGTGACCGCAGCTTAAAGTAGACACTGTGGTTGGATCGAATAATGTTTTGCATTGCGAACACTCAGATGCTCTAGCAAAATGGAAAGCGGAATTTGCTACACTGTTGGAGTCTTTTTTATCATTATTCTGATTATCGGTGTCGTGGAACTCCTGTTGTGCAGAGTTAGCCTGGTAATACGATTTACCATGTCTTTTGTGTTGTGATCTACCTCGGTTATAATTGTCTCTATAATTATCATTTCCCTTGTTATAGCCCCTATTTGGGTTTGAATCATAACATTCATGATCATAATCATCACGCTCATTATATTGAGTATCCCTGTAATATTGTTTCTTTTGTCTCCATGAAGCACTTGGGTAGTTCCTATAGCTACTCCCTTTCCGAGAATTTCTAACATTATGGGTACCCCTCGCGTGTCGAGGACTATCAGCCCGATTCCAGTTCTTCAAAGAAGAACTCTGATTTGAGCGGTTATCTTGGTTTTGATACTTATTCCAATTAACCTTTTTATCAAATTTATTTTTAGCTCCTTGGAATTTGTGTGAGTAATTCTGATTATATTATGTTGCCGAAGCAACTGGCATACTCTCTTTAATGTTAGAGTTACTAAGAATCATGTCAGGGTGTGCCGTGGCATACTGGTCACAATATTCTTCCATTTGCTTTATTGTACCAGGTTTACGCTCATGTAAGAACTCTAGGAATGATTTATTTACAGAAGACATGACCTTGTCTCTTAGCAATAAATCCGTAAGACCATCAAATGTTTTCTCTGTTTTGGATAATTCAATCCATCGTGAAAGTGTAATTCGTGCTTTTGAGATGAAATCTGAGAATTCTACACCTACCTCAGGTCTCATTGTTTTAAACAAAAGACGGTAACCTTCCTCAGACAGCTGATATCTCTTTATCAAAGCTGCCCTAACAGCATCATAATTATCTTTGTCGGCCTCTTCAACAAAATATAACTTACTTAGGGACTCCCCTTTTAGATTTTCAGACAACTGATTCACATACTGTGATTTGTCAACATTATGAGATCGACAAGCCCGTTCAAATCTAGAAAGCCAAAATGTTATGTCATCACTGGTAGGGTTAAACGCTGGTACCTTGACCTTGTACACAAAGGGTTTACCATTACCACCAGATGCCTGATTAACATTACTCATACATGTCAATTTTAATTTCTCTAATTCAAACTCATGTTCTCTTATTGCTTTTCTCTCTTCAGCTTCTCTATCTAATTTTTTTTGTTCTGCAGCAGCAGCAGCTTCTAATTTTTTCTGTTCTGCAGCAGCAGCAACTTCTAATTTTTTCTGTTCTGCAGCAGCAGCAACTTCTAATTTTTTCTGTTCTGCAGCAACTTCTAATTTTTTTTGTTCTGCAGCAACTTCTAATTTTTTCTGCTCTGCATCAGCTTCTAATTTCTTCTGTTCTGCCTCAAATCTCCTTTCCTACACTTGCATCTGCAATTTCTTAAGTTCAGCAGCAGTATCAGCTTCTTTTTCTAATCTTTTTTCTTCAGCTAGAGCTTTCCTTTCTTCTGCAGCAGCTTTTTTTTCTTCTATTTGAAGTTTTCTCTCCTCAGCCGCAGCTTTTTTTTCCTCAGCAGCAGCTTTTCTTTCTTCAACAGCAGCAGCAGTTTTTTTTTCTCTTCTGCAGCTAATGCTTTGTCATATTGAGCAACAGCCCATTGTTCTAAGTCTTTTCCAGTCTTATCAAGAGATTTTCCTTGTGCAATGAAATAATCTAATGTAGACATATTGTCTTCTTAAATCAGAAACCTGAAAAAGTAAATAAATTACCCTATTTCACTTTAATGGGAGACAAGTCTATACCATAGACTTAGTCTTAGTCCAAACTTATATGGTTTATAATAACCAATGATAACTTGAGTACCTGTGGACAACAATAACTGTATCTCAAATACTGTGGGAGACAAGCCTTACAAAGGTCTTGTATATCTCAATGTAATCAAAGATCACTTGGGTACCTGTGGAAAATAATCATAAAGTACTGATCTGTACTATACTATCAGTGTATACCACTATAACTCCTATGTCATATGTCAACTAAAGACATTACAAAGGACAAACAAGAAAAGACAATATGAACACATTTGCAGAGATCAAATTAAATTAAATAGGAGAAATGAAAAAAATGATCACAGAAACCGTGATGATAACTGCAATAAGATAACAAGACAAATAACGCCACAGTGTATAAACATAAGGGTGTAAAAAACTGAAATGAAAGGAAAGATGAGACCTACAATTATACAAACAAATCAAACAAAACTAAGGAACACAAAATTATTAACAAAAACAACGAAGAAAAGAACACCTCATCACAACTAACAGAAATAGCAGCAAATTGTTGCTAACAAATTTCCAATTAAGAAAATGTGTACCTATAGAATACTAGTACCAGACCAATGTCACTCGGCATACCTTGTACTAGTCACACAGAACAAAAACTAATTTAATACATAACAAATAACATGTAAGCATAAATAGCATATAGCATACAATATAATTTATGTCATGAATGGAATGTGTTGCAGGTATGGTGTTGTAAAGCAGGCACAGTTTATTTTAATACTAATAACTTGCCACTTTATTCAGTAATAGATTTAATTTTAAACTATTACACTGTCAATTTTTCTCTGTTGAGCATATGAAGATCCAACGATGAACTATGCACTTTATGTTCAACAACACTGTGATTCTTCTGTACGTTGAGAAATGTCAACAATACTGCTCCAGATATTTTCTACACTTGATACCACTGTCCTGTGTAATACTGTCTGTACAGCGAAAAACTGTCAACAAGCGCTGACCTAGATACAGCATCCTATCGGTAATACAGGTCAAGCTGACATCGACTGTATAGCTGTCCTACTGGTGTTGATGTGGTCAAACAAATGTTCTTTCAGCTGTAAACTGTGATTCTCAACACAAAACTGCGTAAGCTGGACCCAGGAATCTGGCTCGCCACTGTAAAGTTTCTTTTCTTCTTTCCACTCTGTAAAGTGTCAGTCTGTATGCTCTGTAAGGAAGAGTGGTGTGTTGTTGAGATCAGGCATGCTCCAGTCTACCCAGCTGTAAATGGGTAACTCACCCTAGTCCTGAGTCAGGGAAGGCAAAGGCTCCAGGGGAAGCAGGCCCTAAACTTGGTCACTCCAACCGACGCAGGATGGTGTATGTATGAAGTAGAAGTGTAGAGTGTGATTACCGCGAATGGTGTACTGTTCATGTGCTGACCAATATAACCACTCATACACTTGTGTCTACAAGGCACCAATGCAGACTGCTGGAATCTTTGTTTACTCAATTTATTCAGACGTACACACTGGGACATACGAGTACATCATGGTATGTTGACATATCAATTTGTAGGTATACATAGCAGATCTGAAGTCATGACACATTCAGAAATAATGGGCAGTACATCAAAAGTTCAATGTCATGATATATTAAGGCCGCATCCCCCTATCTGACTAAACGCATCAGTGAAGGCAGATCGATAAATAACTAAAGTTACTTGACGTCCATAGTTTGTAGTATATATTATGAAACCACGAAAGGGGGGGTTTCTAGCAAGATTGAGATCTCCCTGTCACTGTCCGATAATAGGATAAATAATCTGTTCTCTTGGCAGTGATCAAAACATATGATGACCGAAATCTAACATGGCTGCCTCCCTGAGTTGTCGTTCACTCATTCATAGGAAGGAGAATATAAGCCAGAGTTAATTTATAATGGGTATATAAATGATTTCATAAATGTTTCCATACAGCTCTACGGTGATCAGGTTAATTCACGTAGCCATAACCGCTGCAGGAAAGTCTGTCATCTTCGTCGATACAAAACACGACCCTAGCGATACGAAGCACAATGTTCCATCTAGGTCGAATCGACATGAGATCATCAATATAGGGTCTGGCAATACATGGAGTCCGAATTATACATTGTACCGTACCTTAGGAGAGTCTCTAACATAAACTATAGTAGAGATACCATCTCCTTTAGAAGAAAACCACTTCATGAATCATATTTCCTTAAGAATCTACCAGCCCTTTGAAAAGTGCGTACCCGCCATTATCACGGTACATCGGAACTCATCACGACTTGTCAAGACAACTCATACTTCCGCTAGACCGGAATAACAAGAATCTAGTCCCTCCTACCCATCCAAAATATACAATATAGGACTGATTCTACTTGTACTAATAATATGTAATACATATGAATTCAGGCCATAAACACAATAAGCAAATTAATATATTTTCTGGCCCTAAAAAATAAGTACAAACGTAAGCGCAATATCCTTGCGCCGGATCAATATCCAGAACGATTACTCCTATAATCAAAAGTGTGAATCAAACATGGATTCTCTCGCTTTTACCATAGACAGCATTTTCATACACAAATGAATGAATGTCTATATTTTTCCCATATTAAATAGCCATACCGATTTTTGTAATATGTGCGTCAAAATATGCACGCAACAGGTATATAAGAAAGAAAGGTGTTAGAATAGATTCCACGAGTGAATAGATTAAGGTGAAGATCCGTCTCTGGATTGAGTGGTTTATCTAGTCCAGCCTATCTATACGACTATCTTCAGAAGAAGACGATCTGTCAAACCTCTCTATAAGTATAATTATAAGTTTACTAAATCACGCACACACAATTATGTGACAACAAGACGCACAAACGTGAAAACTAGGGTAAATGGATATGGGTCTGACCAACACGCTAAATTAAGTTTTGTTTAGTTTATTATCACTTAAACTTTACAACATCAAACATATAGAACTCAATATAATCATGTTTACAGACATATGAAAATAACCCAATAAGTTCCCTCCCTCCTGTTGAGAAAAGATCCCAAAAAGAAGTTAATAACCCAAAAGGTCAAAGATTAACACTAGGGTATAGAATAGACAGTAAAGAAAAGAACAAAGTTCCTACTTAAGCTATCCAGTAAAATACTCAGGTTAGCGAAATAAAAAAAGAAATTAATATAATGATTGTAACAAATGAAAATATTTACTCTCTCTCCCTGTCTTTCACTCTGTCATCTGCGGCCACAAACACTCTTGCTTACCTAATATTGGTGTAGGTATCCCTTAGGAAATTATTATAGTCTGAACATATATTGTCAGTTGGGTTGCCAAATCCGGCCCCAGACCAGCCTTGGTATCTAATAATAATTACAAGGTGGTCGCCAAAGTTGGTGGTTTAATTTTTCCTGAATGAATCCTGTGTCACCGCATATAGTTACTGAAGCAAGACGTTCTCAGGACGTTCACAGTTACAAAAATCAAAGGAGGAAAAGTAGTTCCTGTATTGTCTAACCTCTGGTTGCTCAGACAAAAAATGTTACGATATGTAAAAACTGATAATGATGGCAAGTCCTATCGGCGGACTCTTATGGTGAGTACCGATTTTTAAACAGCGTTGTTTTTTTTTTTGGATCACTCCGTTGCCACGGCTGTCAAACGTCAGGAATATATGTTCTTTCGTATGCCCAGTGGGCTGGAAAATTTTGGTAAATAATTCTGGGTATTGTACTGTCCAGTTATGATATATTTGGTCTCTCTCTGAATGCAGAAAGAGGACCGAACAGGTCCAAAACTCGAGGACCCAATAATAATAAGAATGTTACTGTTGGTATTAGGCCGCTGGTTTTGATCGAGTGCTAGATAAGTAAGAAATAACATATAAAACTGCTACTCATCTGTCCATAAGTTTTCCGCCATGGCATGTCGGGAAAGAAGGGTATGTGCCCTCCCCCGTATTGCCTGCGAGAAAGTGAACAGCGCACAAAGTCCTTTATTCAATTTATCTATACACGCACTTTAACAAAATCTGCCTGTCACTACTAGTTATTTGTCAGCGTCTGTTGTTTAGTCACATAACATTTACTCTAGTCACTGATTTAATTTCACACAATGAAATATAATGCGAATTCTATTCGGTCACTGGTCCATCACACTTAATAATCTCAGTCAGCTAAGCCATATCTTCTTGTGTAAGAAAAATGGGGTATTTGAAATTACATTACTCTTAACGACTGGCAAGAAATATCTATGCGTTAGGTTATTTCACTAGTTTTGAACTCTAAGGAATTATATTGAATAAAATGATAAACCTAACACATTTTAACGCTTAAGCACAATTTCTGTTACCACAAATCAGAAAATTAAATCCCCACGGGACAATTTAACACATCCAGCGAAGAAATTGTTCTAGTCCGTCGTGCTTAGATTATCCAAGAAATTTCTGTGCGACTACTGATACTGAGTTTGAGGGAGCGCTGTATATATATACAGATTTGAGTGTTATTATCTCAAGAATGTGAATTTTCACACTTCTCGTGTATAGCAGAAATTCAGGAAACTAATTCCCCCCCCCCCCCTCCCCCCGATCAAAGATTCCTCGGTCACTCTGTTTGCCGTTGCAAATCGACAACAAAGACTTACTCGTGTAGCAGTTTTCCTCCCGAGATTACTGTTCGATTCTGATATCAAACGATTATCTCCCTGTATGTACGACGATCAAACAGGTACACCAGGAAAATTTCTGCCCGCGTCTCCCCTTCAAAGAAACTGATTGTATCTCACCCGTGCGTCTGTCTGTCAACAATGATGATTGGCAAATCAGCTCGCGTGAGACTCAGGTAAACGAATCATGGCTCGCTGCCTGCCACGCCGGCAGGTCGCGGAACTAGCTAATATGTCTGTTTGTTTACATGTGAAGAAAACGGGCGTGGATTAGATATGAGTAATGCAGTCAGAAATGTGCGTGGTTTGGCTTAGCAAATGGTAGACATTGAATGGGAAAGCAAGGGCTGTCAGATTACTGTATTACTATTTACATTTCCACGTCACATGTTCCCATTGTCGCAATTAAGGTGTCTTCAATGTCCTGTGTCCACCGTCGTCTTGGTCGGCCCCTGCCTCGCCTTCCAGGTATCATACCCTCCATCACTGCTCTTTCTAAACCACCATGCCGTTTAATGTGGCCAAAGTATTTCAGCTTTTGTCCTTCAATTCATCAACCCGTCATCCGTTTCTTTGTTTTGCAATCCAAGCGATTGGTTCGTAGTTTTTCTAACTCACCTAACGCCACCTACACGCTTAATTCTCCGCTGTCAACCCCGTGAACTGTGCTTCATAACTGTTTATTCCGGGACATGAACGCAATCTCTTGTGGAACATGATACATTTCTAGGGCCTGCCACAACATCTGGTGTGGAACGGATCCATAAGCATTTGCTAGATCAAACCAGATTACATGGAGGTTTGTTCTGTCAGACTTTGCCTTTTGGATTGCTTCCCAGATCATTGTGGCATGCTCTAGACATCCTGGTGTACCTGGGATACCTCCTTTCTGAATGGTAGTGTCAATGTACCCATTTGCCAGGAGGTATGTAGTGAGCCTTTTCGCCATCACTGAGAAGAGTATCTTCCCTTCCACATTAAGTAGTGAGATTGGCCTAAACTGACTGATGTCTGTGGAATTTTGTTCCTTCGGGATGTAGACTCTGTTTGCCTTTCTCCATTCCTTGCTTACAAGCTGGGTTTTCCACGCATTCTTCAGTAAACGCAGCAGTTGTTTGAGCACCTCAGGGCATCTCTTATACACAACATATGGAACACCATTAGGACCTAGAGCTGACTTGCACCGAGCTTTTTGGACAATGCTTTCTACCTCTTGCACCGTTGGGGGCTTGGTGTTAAATTCAGCTCCCGGCTTACTCTGCCATTTAAGGCCTGCCATGCTGCTGAGCGGCTCATCTTTCCTACCATCTGAATATGTCATTCTAAGGTGTTTTTCCAGATCTTCTTTCCCGATGTTTAGCGTACCCGATCGTGGCTGCTTAAACAGTTCTTTGGCAAACTTGAAGGGCTCCATGAAGAATCTTTCCCTATCCCTTCGAGTCTTCCTTCTCTTCCTGCACAACCTTTCTGCTCTACAAAGGGCATTATGTTGGCCTTTCAGGTGCTCCCAAACCTGTCGTAACCCTTCCTTCTCTGTGGCAACTGCATTCTTGAACAGTTTTCGGGCATGCTTCTTCTGTTTCCTGATTTCTTCTATTTTAATTTGTCTTCTACTTTTTGGTGGTGGGTTACTTTCCCTTGCCTCCCTGACTCCGAACACTTTGCGACAGTGAAGGTATATTATGTCGCCGACGATTTCCAGCTTCTTCTCCAAAGTTATCTGCTTCAGGTTGTTATCCAACTCTTTTGCCAAGGCTTTGTCCAGCTGTTCCCAAAGCCGCTTTGCACTGGCAGGTGGAAACTTGATTGCATCTCTCTTCCCGTCCAAGAAGTGTGTGAGATCATCATCAGGCAGATCAACTTGAATGTACTCAGCACTGTGGATTGACTCCTGGCTGCGTTCTTCTAACGTCTTACCCGTCGAGACAGAGCGCTGTTGATTTCCCCCTGATGAACTCCCACATCCCTTTTTTGTTCTGTGGATTTTCATTCCTTTCTGAGTAGAGAATTTCCTACCACAGGCACATGGAAATTCCAGCCGTTGTTCAGAGCTCGAAGTCCGTGTAACGGGTCTTCTTCTTCTTTGATCCTTAGCCGCCGACCGTCAAAGCAGTCAGTGGCCATCACGCCTAGTGGCGTCTTGTAGGGCAAAACAAAATGATTCCACTTTGCTCGGTCGGCGGCCATCCTTCGTACAGTGCCCCAACTCTGGTTCATTCTTTGCATCTCAGCCTCTACAGTCCTCCGCCAGGTTGTTTTTGGTCGGCCTCTCTTTTGTTTTCCCTCAGGGGTCCAAAGCATAGCTGTTCTTGTGATGGCATCGGGGTCTCTTCTGAGGACATGGCCAACCTAGCTCCAGCGTCTGCCAGCTAATGATGTGCATGTCCTCTTGCTTACTCCAAGTAAGCAGATCTTGGTTGGTGATGGTATTGTAACGGGTCTGGTCGATTCCAATGAGGCGCCTGTGGATTCATCATTCTCCCCCCCCCCCCCTTTTCGGTGAATCCTGGGGGCATCTATACTTTTTGGGTCCTGTAGCAATTATAATACAGCTTACGGGGTGCTAACCCGGTCAGCCGGTTTCTAGTCTTTCCCAGTGTCATCTGTCTTTCCCGAAGTCCATCGGTCTTTTCCCGATTGTCACTGGTTTGACCATGCAACTATGATAGGAAACTCATTACAGAGCGATACAACAGGAGGCAATCTGATCATCAGAAGGGGTCCCCCCATCGGACAAGTGTTTCGGCCCAGTATACTCCTTTACACTGTAAGGGGGGCAGGACCACTTGGGTCATGATTCCCAAGTGTCTCAGCCTCCTGTAGTCTTGTATCGAAAATGAACCCATTTCACTTTGGTAGCAACTTTAAAATCCACAACTCTGCCAGCCGTGGAGGCAATTGTGAAAGCAACAAAGAGAAGACAAATTACTCCGTTCGTTCCGTCGCACACAACTAAGGACAGACACGGACACACCTGCGCAAAGCCGACGAGGCTAGCCACTGCGCACTAGCAACTGAAATTCTGTGCCTAACAGCCTAGGAGTAACATTCTGTTTTACACATTTCATTATAACACAGAGAGTCACAGCCATTGGAGGCTAGACCACACCGGAACAATATATTAACTTATAAATGTCCAGGACAGTGCCACCACATAGAAAAAAACTTATTCCAAACCAATACCTGCAGTAAGAAGAGGAATATCCAGGAAAATAATCAAAGCATCAATTCAGCGACTCCTGGAAAATAGCAGTCAGCATAACCGGAGAGTCTGGGGCTGAACCTGACAAATAATATGACTGAATAGTCGTAATAACTGTTTGATTTAAATTCCATGGAATGTATGCAGCGTCGACAGTGGGGTAAGCAAATCTGAAAGTGGGCCACTGTATGTATGTAGTGAGTGAACGGAACGAAAGAACTTATTTCTTAAGTTACTACTAATACAATCTTTTTTTTTTATTTTTATCTCTCACTAATCTGAGTGTTCACGGGATAGGTTAAATTAAGAACTTATTCTTTACCCGTCCTGACTACTCCCTACTCCCATTGTTAATTATTTTGATCTTTTAGGGAAATTACCTCTGTTGGGATCTTTCCTAGTTTTCCTATACAAGAGGGAGGGCCTATTAGATTTATAATTTCATTTCTCTTATGTAAACTAAAATTTATCAATGTAATGCTTTTCTTGATGTTGTGATATTTCTAGTGAAAAATAAACTTAATTAACCTTAAGCTATAGTGTTGGTCAAAACCCTTGACCTTATATGTGATCCATAGTTTTATCTGTTTTTCACGTCTGTACGTATTTCTGTCACAAAATTGTGTATACGTGAGTGTAGTGTAATTTGAATATGTACCAAGTGAGAAAGCGCGTCTACTTTAAATAGAGTCGTAAAAGATAGGCTGGATTAGAGCAATTACTCAATCCAAGACTCTTCTTTCTCTTACACCATTTCTCCTCGTGAAACAGGAACTATTTCTTACACCTTCCTCTCACATAGCTATCACTATCACCTCTGCTAATACGGGACCATAAATATCTCAGTCCTATCTTCTAAAAATTTACGACAGTAATCCATCTGAATTTTCACCACTCCAATGGAAAAGCAAACACATTAGTACACTTGAAGATTTCATCTTGTTAAAGCTACCAGCCTACAAGATTCGCGTGAATGGCTAGCGCTGTATAATGTATTGACACCAAAGTAAATCAACAAATTGACAACAAAACCAGTACTACTGTCACAAAGGCCGAAGGTCTTGACATGATATTTTGTAGGCTTTGAGGCATTGAACATTTTATGTGCCCACCTGTCTTTCCACCCTATCACCATTTCATCTAAAGACAGCTCTTTGTAGGGATAAAATGCCTCCTGAAATCGTGTTAGGAGTTTCTGCAGAAACGGCTCAAATTTCCCTCTGCGTCAGCATCATTTACATGGAACATTGTGTGATACAATGCTTGGAACCTGTCCCTCGTAAATATCTGCCTGAACCAGGGAGTCTGTATGTAAAGCTCCTGAGACCAGTAATCACTCACTTTTGATATGTTTTTTGACAATAACAATGGCTATGATAACCCTATAAAAAAAACTTGTAAAGTTCATGTAGTGTTATTGGGTGCCAGCTGCGATAAACAAACCTTGTGCTCGCTGTTGCAGCTTCTGATTGACAGCATTGATCAGCATAATCATTGACTGACGCAACAAGTTCTTCCAATATTTCCTCTGTTAAAGGGCTTTGAGGCAAAAAAGTGCTAGTGAGTCTTCTTTAACAATATCTGGATTCACACCAGGAGTCCTGCCCTGAGGTGGAACAAAGCGAAATGCTTTCTAAGTTAAACCCTTATCAACTTCATTCCATCCAACCTCCTGTTCAATAATATTGTTGCCCTGAAGCTCAGAGTTACCAGATTCAGTGATTACTGATCTCAGCTGTGATCTAGATCTATCTTCTCTTTCCTTTTTATGGCATTTACCTTTCCCTTTTAGCAATCCCCTACCAGTTCTATAACTAGGTCCATCCAAGGGACATGCCCCCCCCCCCCCCTCCCCTCATAATCTGTTAATTTATCGCTAAATTCCTCATCATCGGAACTATCAATGCTCGAAAACTCATCACTGTCATTAGCAATCCATGACTGAATAAGCTGCGATGCATGTTCAGCCGATAATCTTTTCGAATGACCATTTGAACACGAAGCCATTCTCAGACAAATTTTTTTTTCTTCTAATCAGGCCCACTTTATTTAATTAAAATCAAACAATATTTCACACAAACATGACTACTCCAGTATTTTCAAACACAAGGTTTACCGGAAAAGGCATTGGAACTCTTTTATGGGAAGAAAAGTATGTAAATAATGTTAAAACCACAGTTACTGAAACGGTACTCGTATCGTCTTCCTAATAGGCCAGCCGTAAAACGGTGACCGACCTTCGACCTATTTGAAAGGCCGCTCATATATTAAGAGTTAAGTATCCTAAACCCTTATTAAGTATCATTACCTCTTAGGCCTATTACTGTTTCTCTGAAAGAATAGTTGGACGAACGCAGCGCCGGAGATTCAAAGATGTGTTCAAGAGAGACATGAGGACACTGGATATTTTTTTCTTCTAGACACTCTGCACAGTAAGGTTCTTCTATTTTAAAATAGCTCATGGTAGCAACTTTTTTTTTTTTTTTTTTTGGCCAAAGTATGTAGTGATGGATTTCAACACCAATATACAGAATGCTGAGGTGCCGGAAGACTGGCTACATAGCTACCTACGGCCACTTCCTAAACCTGGTAAAGACCCCACACTGCTTAGCAGCTATCGAATCATCACATTGCAGAATGTCTACGGCAAATTACTTGAGAAGATAGTGGCGAGACAATTAATGAACCACCTTGACAATGCACACATCCTCCCTGATACCCTGGGCAGTTATAGGTCAATAAAAGTGTCATGGGGTAACGCTGGAACATTTGCGTACGATGTATATGAGGGTTTCCAGGGTAAACAAGAAACAGTGTCTGTGGCAATTGACCTAGAGGATACTTACAACAGTGTTGAATTTGCAACCTTGACGGACTGTGTAAAGGAATGTGGTATAAACCCATGGCTAACAAGGTGAATAGCAGCTGCCTTAACTGAGAGAGCAGTTGCATTTCGCATGGGAACATGGACATCGGAACCATTGCACATTTGCCCAGGATTACCCTAGGGTTCTCCATTTTTGCCGGTGCTGTTTAACATTTTTACAGCAAAAATAGCTGCAATCCAACCAACAGGTTTGGGACAAACATTAACTTTTGCTGATGACTTACTCATTTACAGGACTGGTTCAGATAGACATGAAATGGTTAAAAGCATACATGAGACACTTCAAGCAGTTTCTAAATGGTGCGGCGAAACTATCTCCAAGTCAATCCCAACAAAGCCTGTGTGCTTTGGTGCTCCTTGAATAACTCCATTTTGAAAGCAGATCTTCCAGACATTACTCTCAGTGGACAGAAAATTGAAAGGCAGAACAAGTTGAAATACCTTAAAGTAACATTCGATCATGGGCTATCATATAAGCACCATGTTGATCACATCATACAGAAGTGCACGAGAGGTCTGGCAGTCCTAAAAACAATGGCTGAAGTGCACCTGGAGCAGAGACTACTGTTTCTCCTGTATCATCAGCTGGTCTTGAATGTAATCGAGTATTGCATGGGAATACTCACGCTCTCAATGTCACAGTGAGAACGACTGGAACGCATTCAAAACGAAGGGATGCATATAGTCTTGGGCTGCACGCGAGATACCCTATTGTGATGGTGCGGCACATGCTTGGATTGCTGTCAGTTAGATCCAGATATACAATGGCCCAGGTAAAAGCGTATATGCGAGTAACCACAGACAAAAGGCAACCCCTGCATGGGAACATAGCTGACATCAAAGGAGCAAGAATAAAGAGGGGGATGTCATGGATGGTGCAGGCAGAGGAGACTATTAGGCAGATGACCATGGTTGAAAATATATTCAAGGGAGAAGAGTGGAGTAAGTCAGGTGAGAACTGGATGAACTACCAGCAAGTCATGATCAGCCTTGGTAGAGAATGCAGAACTTGGGTCAGTGGGAGAGCAGAGTTGGAAATTGATCAGCTTATAAATGATAATGCTGGGGATGATGATGCCATTGTGTACACTGATGGGTCTGTAATCTGTGGTAATAAATCAGGGTGATGCTTCTCTGCTAGAGTAAAGGGCGGAACCATCGCTGAACATAGCGGGGCTTACATGATAACAACCTCCAACATGAGAATGGAGGTAGAGGCAGTTATTGGTGCCTTAAGATGGCTGTCTGAGACTTTATCAACAAAGGCAGTTATTGTATCAGACTCACAATCCTTGCTTCGAAGGGTCCAAAATGGTTGGCTTCGACATGAATGGAAAACCTCCATAGAAGCATCGAATCTTCAAGAACTGATATGGATCTACTGTCCTGGTCATGCCGTGTTACGTGGCAATGAAAGAGCTGACAGACTAGCTTCAATAGCACACATAAATGGTGCATTGGCCATGGATAAGGAAGAAATGCTGAGGGCAATTCATGTTTGTCTATTACAGAATGACACTGCAATCGATGAACCATCAAGGCTAAGACTGCTGGAATTTGGCATCAAACGTAAGGCTAGCAGAGATGGATGTATGATAGGACACATCCGCTATGTATTCAACCAGTGTGCAACAGGAACAATTAGCATTCATACTCTTTGACATTTCCTGAGGGAGACTGAGCATCTATGGGTTTGCCCAGTGTGCAATGACGTCGATTCTGATTAACATTTACTTAGCCCATTCCTAGTTGCAGTCTAAGAAGTTTCTTATTGCTAGGAATTTTTCGTTCTCTAGATACCTCACACATTCTTGTTGGAGCCTTGAACATGTGATCAAACATACAGAATGGGTGTGATCACTGGGAGTCTGTTTTACTGTCTAGCGATCTGTAATAGCTGTTTACCTGTCTCATGTAGTAAAATATTAAGTGTGTAATAATGGAAGTTGTGTGGTAACAGGTATGGCCAGCAGGTTTTGGGCGAAGGGTTTGAGTCAAATTTTAGCATCAGGCTTATAGGGTTAAAGAGTGTGTCAGAACTGGTTTAAAATTATGTAGATAGGTTAATGTATGGTTTCTGTAGCAGATGTTACATTTTTTCTTTTATTAATGTGAGCATGCCTTCACTAAATAATCCTGCAGCATAAAAAAGTGAGATCATAAATGAGTAAACTAATGACAGTTATTTGACCATTCTTTCATTAGTCTGAGAACAAGACCACTTGTAGTTGATCTAGGAGTGAACTAAGTTCCAAAACTGTGGGGAGATGCAACGATTGGGAGAAACAAGACAGATAAAACAAGAACTAGGTCATGAGGTATGTGTATCTGTGTATATATTTATTGTAAGCTGAAGTCCTCACCTTTAATTTCAAGTATTGTTCATTATTTATCTTCCTCTTGTAGTCTTTGCAGAGCCAGAATATTAAAACTGTTATTATTTCATTGAAATGAAGTTAGGTGTTATATTTTGTTGTTTTAGAAATTGTTTCTTCCGTCTGCCTTTGTAGTTGTGATAGGGAACTCTTTACAGGACTTTACAACAGTAGGTCAAGTGATTTTTTTACTTCAGTGTCACTTTGGGTCGAGGAGGGTACTTGGGATTTGAGCACTATCATTAGTTGCACAATCAACACTGTCACAGTGGTTTTAGTTCCTGGGGAACATGTTTTATATTTAAGACCAGCTTTATTAGTTTAGTTCCTTGAGAACATATTCCATATTTTTATGACCAGTTTTTTTTTTAGTTTTAGTTCCTGGGGAACACATTCCATATTTATGATCAGCTTTACTAGTATTAGTTCCTGGGGAACATATTCCATATTTATGACTAGCTTTATTAGTTTATGCTCACTGCCTGCGAGCTGATTATACACCTGTCTGTCAATGTTGTGAAAGATGTACCTTGTGGAGAAGTCTAGATCTGGACTGGAAGTGGTGAGCCATCTTCTGGAGTAAAAACTGAGTTTGTCATCTGGCTCATTGATAAGGTGGAGATTTGTATCTATCTCCCAGCCCTCCACTTTGTCTCCTCTACTGTTTGTCTATATATTTCAGAGTGGCTGTTGAAACGTCCTATCTCTGTGCAATCGGGGCCCTTTATTTCCATGCTTGAAAGTGACAGATCTTTATTTTGAGGGCCATAGAGATTGTAGATACAGATGTTCGCTTCCTTGATCACAATGTTGACCCCTATGATTTCTTCTTGGTTGTTGAAATTTGCAGATACTTTGCCGCTTGGTATGGAGTTGTGCGTATGTATTCACACTTCTCCTTTGTGTCCTAGGTTGAGTTGGAAGGCCTGGTATCTGTGCTTGCTGCCAAGGTGTGTCTCTTAAATGCAAGCCACATCTATTTGATCTTTATGGAAATTATTATTTTTTTTTGGGGGGGGGGGAATGGGTGCTTATTTTGTAGTATAGAGTATCTCTTTCACGTCTCTACATTGACTCCACAGAACAGAAGACCACAGTAGTATAGAGTATCTCTTTCACATCTCCACATTGACTCCACAGAACAGAAGACCACCAGTAGTATAGAGTATCTCTTTCATTTTTGAATCACTGCATGCAGTCTTTGTTGCAATATTTCTAGACACCTGAGAAGGAAGAATGACAGAACATAGTAGGACATACTATTTTTACAACAAAGATAACATTTACAAATTGAATCAAAATTAACATTACTGATATCTCTTAAAAAAGAAAAGAACATAATTCAGTTATAACTTGCAATAATTTTGTTTCCCCATTTTTTTTTTAAAACCCTTTTAATCTAATGTCCTAGATATACAATGATATACATATCTAATGTCCTAGATATACAATGATATACATATCTAATGTCCTAGATATACAATGATATACATATCTAATGTCCTAGATATACAATGATATACATATCTAATGTCCTAGATTAAGAGGGTTTTTTAAAAAAAATGGGGAAACAAAATTATTGCAAGTTATAACTGAATTATGTTCTTTTCTTTTTTAAGAGATATCAGTAACATGTTAATTTTGTTTCAATTTGTAAATGTTATCTTTGTTGTAAAAATAGTATGTCCTACTATGTTCTGTCATTCTTCCTTCTCAGGTGTCTAGAAATGTTGCAACAAAGACTGCATGCAGTGATTCAAAAATAAAATTATAATCAGATTATGAAAATAGCCATTTATTAATAATCTCAGTAAATAATCACACTTTTTAAAATACTAATTTCATTGAACTCATTCAAAGTTATTATAAAAAATCCTTTTAACTATGCCTGTGGGATGCAAAGGAATTCACGTTGCCGTTGCTTAAATTCCAGGGTTAGGTAACTAACCATACCATTAAGTACCACTCTGCTGCATCCTGGAAACCTGCACCCTCCATCTAGCCTGGCTAGTGCACAGGGATCAGGTAGCTGCAGCAGAGCCTCTGTTTGATGAAACATGTTATAGACGCCATCATTGCACACTAAGTTGGGGGGGGGGGGGGGCGTGACCTCTTTAGCTCAGACTTAACTCTTGCTTTTACCTGGTTTCCTGAGTGCAAGCCGATCTCACATTGGATAGCTGACAAGTGAGGGAAACTAGGAAGTAGCTGTTGGTAGGATATGATGATTCCTTATGAGAGCCCAGAATCAGAGCACAGTATTTTAGCCTGGTATGTTTGGAAAACCCCCTTGTATGTCAGGGAATGTACAGTATGAACCCCCTTGTATGTCAGGGAATGTACAGTATGAACCCCCTTGTATGTCAGGGAATGTACAGTATGAACCCCCTTGTATGTCAGGAAACATACATTATGAACCCCCTTGTATGTCAAGGAACGTACAGTATGAACCCCCTTGTATGTCAAGGAATGTACAGTATGAACCCCCTTGTATGTCAGGGAATGTACAGTATGAACCCCCTTTATATCAAGGAACGTACAGTATGAACCCCCTTGTATGTCAAGAATGTACAGTATGAACCCCCTTGTATGTCAAGGAATGTATAGTATGAACCCCCTGTATGTCAAGGAACATACAGTATGAACCCCCTTGTATGTCAAGAACCGTACAGTATGAACCCCCTTGTATGTCCAGGAATGTACAATATGAACCCCCTTGTATGTCCAGGAATGTACAATATGAACCCTCTTGTATGTCAAGAATGTACAGTATGAACCCCCTTGTATGTCAGGGAATGTACAGTATGAACCCCCTTGTATGTCAAGAACATACAGTATGAACCCCCTTGTATGTCAGGGAATGTACAGTATGAACCCCCTTGTATGTCAGGGAATGTACAGTATGAACCCCCTTGTCTGTCAAGGAACATACAGAATGAACCCCCTTGTATGTCAGGGAATGTACAGTATGAACCCCCTTGTATGTCAAGGAATGTATAGTATGAACCCCCTGTATGTCAGGGAACATACAGTATGAACCCCCTTGTATGTCAGGGAATGTACAGTATGAACCCCCTTGTATGTCAACGAACATACAGTATGAACCCCCTTGTATGTCAAGGAATGTACAGTATGAACCCCCTTGTATGACAGGGAACATACAGTATGAACCCCCTTGTATGTCAAGGAACGTACAGTATGAACCCCCTTTCCTTTTCTAGCTGGAAACCAGATTTCTTCTTCGTCATTTGCTCTCAAATATAAATGTGGCAACCTGTCTCAGGCTTCTCTTGTCACCATACAGTTTCTGACTCATCTATAAGGCCATTCTGCCACCCTGCTCCTCTTGTGTAGCTGGCAGTTTTGAAGTACATGTTCTACAGTCTATTTGTCCTCCCCACATGGATGCATCTCTGTCTGTCTGATTTTCAGTTTGTTGTACAGATGGTATCTGACTGCAATGGCCAGTTCTTAGTCTGAAAATGATCACTTGATCTCTTCTTAGTAACGTATAGTATGGTATAGTATGGTATAGTATGGTATGGTATAGTGTGGTATAGTGTGGTATAGTATGATATAGTATGGTATAGTATGGCATAGTATAGCATAGTATGGTATAGTATGGTATAGTATGATATAGTGTGATATAGTGTGGTATAGTGTGGTATAGTGTGGTATTGTGTAGTATAGTAATGTATAGTATGGTATAGTATGGTTCCACAGTATCGGAGTCTGGGTGTTCCGTATGCCATTTCTCTCCAAGTTATTTCTGATTATTGCTTTTATCTCTTCATATGTAGCCCTGTCTTCTGTTTGCATTTTCTTTCCTCCTTCTTTGGCAAGTTTATCTGCCTTCTTATTTTCACATATATTAACAATGGGCTGGGATCCACTGTACTTTACTTGTTTGAATTCATAGCTGGTTTTGGTTAGTACTTCTGCCAGGCTGTGGTTTTCATTGCACCTGAGGGCTGTGATGATAGGTAGTTAGACTGTAAGGAGCACTGTCTAGTCTCTAACAAAATCTTTATTTTCCATGATGGTTATTGCAGCCGTTTTTAGTGCTTCTGCCTCCGCTCTAAAGTTTTGAAAATTTCCCAGTGGCCATTGAGATATGTATTTCTTGTCCATTATTTAATTTTTTGTATACACCTCCATGTCCATTTTGTGTAGCTTTTGTCGCTGATCCATCTGTATATATGTGGGTCCATTCTGCTATTGGGTGCATCTTTCTGATGTATTCCATTGACAGGTGTTTCATTTCTGCATCTGTTTGACTGCTTTTTTTCATTATTTCTGGCAAATTGTCAATTAGTTCCGAGAACCTTGGTGCAAACACGGTGATAGCCATTATGGGCTTTGTTATTATTTGTGCATGGTTTAGTACAGTGGGGGGAAGCTTTTTTGTTTTTTGTACAAAGCATCTACTCTGGAGTCTGCCTCAACTATATCATCTCATTCTGTCATTCATTGGGTGGTTTGTGAACCTTTACAATTTGTCTGTGTCCTGTAGTACCCTGTAATTGCTACTGTCACTTGTGGACTGTAGTTTTGTTAGCTTGTTCATTTCATTTATTGGTGTCGATGTCATTGCTCCAGTAATGATTCTCTCTGCCTAGGTTTGCACTTTTATTGTTCAGTTAAAATTGGAGTTTGAGGCAGTTGCCCAGGCTGGCATTCCATATCCCAGCACCGGCCAGACATTTCCTGTGCATGATGTTTTCATTATTTGGTGGTCTGCACCCCAGGTAGTTCCTGCTAGTTTTTTTCATTAGGGTCATTCTCTGTCTAGCTTTATGCTGGCTCTTATCAGTTTGATTTTTCCACATTAGTCTGCTGTTCATTATGATTCCAAGGTATGAGAGTCTTTTTTCTTCTGACAACTCGTCCATTTAGTTTAATTATGACTGTTTGCTCCTTGTTTGAAAGTGTAAAAATTGTGTATGTTGTTTTCTTCTCATTAATGTTTTGGAGCCATTCTTGCATTCATTTGTCTAGTTTTTTTGTAAGGCTTCCTGCGTCCTACTGTTTGCTGTTTTCATATTTTATTTGTCTACCCATAATGCTAGGTTAGCATCGTACAAGGAACTGTAAGCCATCTTTGGTAATTCATCTGTTAAATCATTGATGTAGATCAGGAACAGTGTAGGAGGAGATAATCACACTGCCAGGGAACACTCCTTGTTCTAGTTTCATTATGTGACTTATGTGTCATTGTAGTTGCACTCTAGCTTGCCTGTTTTAGAGGAAGTGGCTTACCCATTTGTACATATGCCCAGACTCCATATTTGAGTAGTTTTGGCTTTATCCCGGCTCTCCACACTTTATCAAAGGCTTTCTCCATGTCTACCCAGACTGTCAGTGTGTTTCTTTTCCTGGAAAGCATCTTCAATCCTTTGAGTGATGCATATTTTTTGTCCCTGTGTTGACATGTATTGTCTAAAGCCAGCTTTTTCTTCTTCCGTCCTTAGCCACGAATCGACAAAGCAGTTCATGGCCAGTACGCCTAGTGGCGTCTTAGGGCAACAAGAAATTAATTGTTGTTCCATTACGCCTAGTGGCGTTTATTGGTACAACAAAAAATCAATTGTTGTTTCCGTAATCAGTGCAGCTGGCAAGCGGGTGATCAGCCCGCTGTGCCCGAACTTGCCCTCGTGTGTACTCTCCTTCTGCCGCTATAAAACCGTCACACTCCCGAGACGTCAGTCCAGCCAAAAATTACTCTGGACCAAAGGTCCGCGAAAAAGAGCAAATCTGGTACGGGCACAGCACCCTGCACTGCCTCCGCTATGCTGGGAGGACCTGGCAACCGGGACCACACACAGCCTTGAGAGGACAAAGATCGCCTGAAGGGAAAGCCAGCTTGTTGGGGTGTTATCCATTGCTTACTTTGCTGGTGTCACATGAGCCCGGTATTGACTAATCATTCCATTAAGTTTCCTGTGCAGCTAGGCAAGCTGATGGGCCTGTAGCTATCAGCTTTTGTTCTGTCTTTTCAAGGTTTTAATACTGGAATCATGATTGCCTCTTTCCATATTTATGACACTCCTCTGTCCATATTTGTGGCACTACACCCTTTTCCCAGCTTACATTTATTTCTAGTAGTTTCTTGTTACTTTTTGTTACCAGGTGTTTTAGCATTCCATTTGTGATTCCTTCCTTTCCTGGAGATTTTTTTGTTTTTCAGGTGTCTTAATGCATCATCTAGTTCTTGCAGTGTAGATTTAGTCATCATGTGTTCCTCTGCTACATTTGGTGTTTGTTCCTTTAATTTTGTAACTTTTCATATCTTTCTTCCTTCTAGTTGAAATATTTGCTGTGCTGTATTTTTCCATAGACACATTTGCAGCACTCTTTCCTGTTCTCATTTTCCCGTTTTCTTCTAGTATGATGCTGAGTGTTCTTGTATCTTCACTGTCTAATGTTTTTGCAGTTGTCCATATTTGTGTTCCACTCTTGTCTAGGTTTGAGCTTTCAGTTGTCTTTCCAGCTGTTTCTTAGTGCTTCATTCCCGGTTTTTGTCTTCTTAGCTGTGGCTTTTATCATTTGTATATTGCTTTCCAGGGTTTTTTTTTTCTGCACCATTCCTAGCAATCAATAATTTTTCAAGTTCCTCTAGTTCTTCTGACTTCTAGTGCCTCGAGGAATTGATTCTTTTGCTTCTTTTAATATTGCTCTATTGCACTTTTATATCATTTCTCCCACTTTTTTGTGTTGTGTGTTGATATCATTGCCATACTTTTCGGTCAGTTCTGTGTATTTTTCACAGTTTGCTTTTTTATAGTTCCATCGTTGCAGAGGCTTCTGCTGCGGAAGTGTGTTTTCTAGATTAACTGTCAATTTGATTGGCTTATGATCGCTTCATCCTAGTTGTTCTAATACTGTTCTGTGTTTTTTGTGAGCTATGTCTTGAGTGGTAAGGGCTAAGTCTGGGGGTGGTAGTTATTTTCCAGTGCCTTGAGTAGAAGACTGGTTGGTCTTCTATCTGGTTTATTAACTGCAAATTGTTTTCTATTTCCCAGTCTTCCACTTCCTTTCCTCTGGCATCTGTCTCACTGTACCACCACCTTTCAGAGTGGCTGTTCAAGTCCCCAACTAAAATACAGTTATTTTCACAGTTATTTCGGGTATTTCAGCTGCTGCCAGTTCCATAGGTTTCCCTGGTGGGCAATAAATGTTATATATTCTGAGTGTCCTGACCTACCATAATGTCTGCTCCTGCTACCTCTGTATGTTCTCTTGTTTGGATTTGTATTTCTTTTAACTGGTAGTGAGTTGCATGACCACCAGTGTGTTACTGGGGCCTGAAAGGGGAGCAAAGAATAGTAACACTGTACCCTACCATGCATGTCGTAAAAAAGTGACTAAGGAGGGTTGAGCATGGTTACCCCATCCCATACAAAACTTTTTACCACAAAAACTTCAACAAACATGGACAAGTCAAATACAGAATATAAATCAACTCAGCCGCCCAAGACAGAAGAAGGACCTTTGGAAAGGAGGCGCATGAAGCAACCCAGAGAAAGCCAAAAGGAGTCTGGGTTGCCGACTAATCTTTTTTCGTCTATGAAAATCTCCAGGATTGGCACCAGGAATGTTCGCACTCTATGTGAACAAGAGAAAACTGCACAGGTAGCAGCAGAAATGACAAATTACAGGATTGATATCTTGGGTCTCTGCGAGACACGGTGGAAGGGCATAGAGAGGAGGAGATTGATCACAGGAGAAATGGTGTTGTCCTCAGGACATGAGGAGGAAAGAGCCCACCACAGTGAAGGGGTTGCTCTAATGCTGTCTTGGGAAGCACAGAAGGCACTTATAGAATGGGAAGCAATGGGACACCGAATTATAACAGCAAGGTTTAAATCAGCCAAAAAGAAAGTAAATATAAACATCATCCAGTGTTATGCACCAACAAATGATAAAGAAGAATCTGAGAAAGAAGACTTTTACACCAGACTACAAAATGTCTTGGACAAAAAGAAAAGAAAGGACATCACAATTAACAGGAAATGAGAAGTATCCAACAAATACCAAGTACTTGAACAGCTGGAAGATGAAGCAGATATGGAAGACCCCTGGCAACAAGTAAAACATATATGGAACGAGACGTGAAGAAGTACTGAGAAAAAGAGAACATCAGCACAAAGCATGGATAACAACAGAAACCATTAGTAAGATAGAAGACAGGAAAAACAAGAAAGCAGATTTAAATAGAAGCAATACCAGAAGCTCCAAAGCCAAGGCTCATGAAGTGTACATAGAAGCAAACAAAGAAGTAAGAAGAAATTTCAAAAGAGACAAGAGGAAGTATATTGAAGAGTTGGCAAGGGAAGCAGAGGAAGCTGCAGCCAAAGGAGATATGAGGGACCTGTACAACATCACAAAGAAGCTAACAGGGAAATATAAGCAAGCAAATTGTCTCATAAAAGATAAGAATGGAAAATTGCTTAGTAATATACAAGAAAAAATGAACAGATGGACAGAACATTTTGAGGAACTTCTCAATAGACCAGCTCCAACTAATTCCCCAGACATCCAGCCAGCAGAAGAAAAGCTACAAATCAGCTGTGAACGACCAAGTAGAGAAGAAATAAAGAAAGCCATAAAGCTTCTGAAAGATGGAAAAGCAACTGGTCCAGATGGCATTCCAGCAGAGCCATCAAAACAGATATTGATACCTCTACAGAGATATTATTCAAACTACTTGGCAAAGTCTGGGAGATAGAGGAAATACCAGCAGAATGGAAGGAAGGTTATCTGCTCGTTGCCTAAGAAGAGAAATTTACAAGTGTGCACAAATTATAGAGGAATAATGTTACTATCAATGCCAGGAAAAGTATTAAACAGAATCATCCTTGAGAGATTAAAAGAGTCCATAGACAAGCAACTGAGAGATGAACAAGCAGGTTTTAGACAAAACAGATCCTGTACAGACTAGATAGCCACATTGAGAATAATAGCTGAACAAAGTCTGGAATGGAATTCACCGCTTTATATCGGATTCGTGGACTATGAAAAGGCATTTGACAGTGTAGACAGAAAATCACTTTGGAAACTGATGAGGCATTACGGAGTTCCCATGAAGATCATTAACTTAATAAGGAAGACCTATGAAGACATGACATGCAGAGTTCTTCATGAAGGACAACTTACAGAACTGTTTATGATAAGAACGAGAGTGAGACAGGGATGCCTCTTGTCTCCATTTCTTTTCTTACTAGCAATAGATTGGGTTATGAAAACATCGACATCACACAACAGAAATGGAATCCAGTGGAATCTGACTAAACAGCTTGATGATCTGGATTTTGCAGATGACTCGGCTCTTCTATCCCTTAACCATAATCAGATGCAAGAGAAAATGAAATTCTCTATGAGAGGTCACAACAAGTGGGCCTGAAAATACACAGGGAAAAGACAAAGATTATGAGAATAAATGCAAGAAATGATAACAAGGTTGAACTTGAAGAAACACCACTAAAGGATGTAGAATCGTACACATATCTTGGAAGTAATATAGACAAAGTTGGAGGGACAGACTTCTTCTTCTTTGATCCTTAGCCGCCGACCGTCAAAGCAGTCAGTGGCCGTCACGCCTAGTGGCATCTTGTAGGGCAACAACAAATTGATTCCACTTTGCTTGGTCGGTGGCCATCCTTCGTACAGTGCCCCAACTCTGGTTCATTCTTTGCATCTCAGCCTCCACAGTCCTCCGCCAGGTTGTTTTTGGTCGGCCTCTCTTTCGTTTTCCTTCAGGGGTCCAAAGCATAGCTGTTCTTGTGATGGCATCGGGGTCTCTTCTGAGGACATGACCAACCCAGTTCCAGCGTCTGCCAGCTATGATGGTGTGCATGTCCTCTTGCTTGCTACGAGTAAGCAGATCTTGGTTAGTGATGGTATTCGGCCAAAAGATTCGGTGAATTTTTCTTAAGCATGTTGTGTGAAAAGAGGACAATTTCGACATTTCCTTCTCTGTAACTCTCCAGCATTCCGCACCATAGAGAAGCACAGAGAGCACACAGCTCTGATATAATCTTAATTTTTGTGCTTGTGCTGTATTGGGAGGACTTCCAGATGTTGTTTAGGCTAAAGAAGGCTGTTCTTGCCTTATTCATTCTGATGTTGATGTCTTTGCCTGCCCCGCAGTCTGGTGTTACTATGCTTCCTAGGTATGTGAAGGTATCTGTCTGTACCAATTGCTTATTCCTTACTGATATGGGCTCAGGGTTGCTCACATTGAGCGTCATGACCTCAAACTTCTTTTAAATTGATGTTCAAGCCCACCTGCTGGCTAAACTTATTAAGTCTATCCGTTTTTTCCTGGATGTGTTGATGTGAATGTGCTAGTAGTGCAGTGTCATCTGCATATTCCAGATCTTCCAATGTAGAAAATGTTGTCCATCTTATTCTTCTTGGACTGCCCTCTGTTGTCTGGCGCATCACCCAGTCTATGACTGTTAAAAATAGAGTGGTTGATAAGGGGCATCCCTGTCGTACTCCTGTCTTCACCTCAAAGGTT
Source organism: Oreohelix idahoensis (assembly GCA_024509875.1). Taxonomy (NCBI): domain Eukaryota; kingdom Metazoa; phylum Mollusca; class Gastropoda; order Stylommatophora; family Oreohelicidae; genus Oreohelix; species Oreohelix idahoensis. The sequence continues at coordinate 99,415 of JAMPIV010023131.1, forward strand.
AGGTTGCTCTGCCCAACACTGCACGTAAAGTTTGCATAGAGGCTTTTTATGATTGACACTATGCTGCTTGGAATTCCATAAGCCCTCAGTATTTTCCATAAACTGTCCCTATGTATGCTGTCAAAAGCCTTTTCAAAATCAACGAAATTAATGTAAAGCTGTCTTTGCCATTCTGAGCACTGCTCTATAATGTTCCTGAGAGTGAATATATGATCTACACATCTCCTGTTTTTTCTAAATCCTGCTTGTTCTTTCCTCAGTTTGTGATCTACTGCCTTTGAAATTCTCTGTATAATTATCCTGCCTAGTATTTTGCTGGGAACTGAGAGAAGAGTGATTCCTCTCCAATTATTGCAGTCTGCAAGATCTCCCTTCTTGGGCAATTTGACAATTATTCCTTTGTTCCACTCTGATGGTGTTGTCCCCATTTTCCAGACTTGTGCAAATAGTGGTTCTAATAGTTCTGCTGCTAGCTCAGGGTCTGTCTTAAATAGCTCTGCATTTAAGTTATCATGGCCCGGAGCTTTGCCGTTCTTTAACCCTTTGATTGCTGTGATGATTTCTTCTTTTCGTGGAATGTCTGTATTCACATCTAGATCGTTTTCAGCCTCAGGAACATTCAATTGTGTCTCTGGTGGTTCCTTGTTCAGAGTTTCTCTGAAGTGCTCTGCCCATCTTGTTTCTTGTCCCTCTGCTGTCGTGATGAGATTACCTTGCTTATCTCTTACTAATGTAATATTGTTTGCACCTCGTTTTCCGCTGATGAATTTAGTTATTTTGTATACTGTGCTTTGTTCATTTCTCAGTGCTGCCTCCTCTGCCTGTCTTGCAAGATCGTCTAGGAAATTCCTTTTATTGGCTCGGGTTTGGCATTTAACTTCCTTGTCCAGCTGACTGTACTGTTCGCTATATAGTTGCTTTAACCTGGGGGACTTTGCTTCTGTTTTCTTTCTTTTCATTTCCTTTCTCATCTTTATGGTGTTTAAAGTTTCTGGTGTTATCCAGTCTTGCTTCTTCCTTTCCTGGAATCCCAAGCATGATTTGCTGCTTTCTTTGTATATTGTTGAAATGGTGTTGAAATTCTGGTCTATCTCATCAGTCAATGTCTTTTCCTGACTTTTCGCAAATTGATATCGTTTCTTTATGTCGGCCGTAAAAGCTTTTCTGGTAAGGGAGTCCTTCAATTTGCTGATGTCAAACCTTTTCTGTGTAGTTACAGTTGGTGCAGCCCTTCTTAGTTTCACTTTCAGTTTTGCTACTACTAAATGGTGATCACTTCCCACATCTGCACCTCTTCTTACCTTCATATCTTGTAATGCATGTCTCCATCTACCGTTAACCATGATGTGGTCTATCTGGTTTCTGTCCCGACCATTTGGTGATTCCCATGTTAATTTGTGAATTTCTTTGTGTGGGAAGAGTGTTCCTCCAATGACCAGGTTATTAATGCTACAGAAACTTATTAGTTTATCCCCATTTTCGTTTGCTGTTCCGCTGCCGCATTTCCCCATTGTTCTTTCATTATATGTATTGTGTGTACCAACTTTCGCATTGAGGTCTCCCATTACTATAACAAGATCATATCTAGGTGTGTCTTCCATTTCTTTCTGCAGTTGTTGATAGAATTCATCCTTGACCTCCTCATCGCTATCATTCGTTGGTGCGTAGCATTGTATTATTGTAGTGTTGGTGAATCTCCCTCTCAATCTTAATCTTATCAGTCTGTTGTTGATGGGTTTCCATTCCAGTAATGTCCTTTCTATTCCTTTCTGTAGAATAATGGCTACGCCTTCATTGTGTTGACCATCCTCTCTTCCAGAGTAAAGTACTGTTTCTCCTGTTGCTGTTTTAACTTTTCCTGCCCCTGTCCATCTGCTCTCGCTTATCCCTAGAATGTGTAACCTATAGTTTCTCATTTCTGCCGTGACCTGTCTTAGTTTACCTGTCTCGTACATTGTCCTGACATCCCAAAAACCTATTCTTGTATCCTGTTTTGCGGTCAGGACATCCGTTTTCATGTCAGTGGCTTCCTTTCGGCTTTCACCACTGACAGTCATACGAGCCACAGACTCCGAATGTCCATCCCGCAGCAAAGTTTGTTCATTTATTATTGTTTCCGTAACTTCATTGTTTTTTTACACAGACAGGGGTGTCAGCCCTGTGCTAAAACCCCCAACCTGGAGGACCAGGGTACCAGCTTTTGTCTGACCCCTACCCACACAGACCAGTCCAGCTTGGTTGAACCTACCAGGAGTAAAACTCCCACTGGCATAGCTCTGGGGATTGTCAGGGTACGCAAGCTGCCATACCGCTACAAGGTATAGGTACCATTGATGGCAGGGAGGGACAGACAGTGATATCAAAATAAGAATACAAAAAGCAAGAGGAGCTTTCGTTGCATTGGGAAACATATGGAGAACAAGAGAAGTCAAGTCCAAGATGAAAATAAGAATCTTCAACTCAGATGTCAAGTCAGTCCTATTGTATGGCTCTGAGACATGGAGAGCAACAAAAACAACAACTAAAAAGCTACAGACTTTTATAAACGGGTGCTTGCATAGAATAGAAGGACTGAAATGGTATGACAAAGTCACAAATGTGGAATTGATGACAAGAACCAGACAAGTGCCAGTGGAACAAGAGTTGAGAAGAAGACGCTGGCGATGGATGGGACACACATTGAGGAAACCTGTTGATAGCATTACAAGGCAGTCCTTGTTCTGGAATCACAGGGAAAGAGAGGCAGAGGTAGACCAAAAAACACATGGAGAAGAGAACTGGATACAGATGTGAAAATGATGAGGAAAACATGGAAAGAACTTGAGCAGATGGCACAGGACAGGAAGACTTGGCATGTGTTTGTTGAAGGCATATGCTCCTTGGGGAGCTAAAGGGTATTGATTGATTGATTGAGTTGCATGTCAGGATTTGGATGCCCCCTATGTGCCCAACTCTGTCTGCTCTTATGGTTTGGTACCCTCTTATTTGAAACCTCTGGCTTTGTTTCAGGTAAGTTTCCTGTATGCAGACTACATCTGTATCTTCACCATGCAGCCTTGCTGTAAGTGCCTGTTTCTTGTTTCTAACCCGTTCTGCATTCCACTGGGAAATGTTTAAAGGTTTTGTCTTGTTGGTGTTTTGGCCAGTAGTATTTACACCTGGTTTCTTCCTCTTGGCTTCCCAAGACGGAACAAGGTGACCACCAGTAGCTCTGGGGTAAACCCCTTCGAGGCTTTAGACCCAGCTTTACCTCTGCCTGGTGGGACTCCTCAGATGAAATGCCACCTCCATGGTCAATATATGCGATTGTCTTTTGTTTTGACGAAAGATAACGAGTGTTGTAGTTTACAGCTAGGCTGCGATGTTTGCGCCTTTTGGCCCAGCACTTCCAATTTCAGCAGGCAGTTTTATTTGGGTTTGCTGCCCTTAGCCTCTGACTGTCCCCAGCAAGGTAGCAGGACGTTTGAAATCAGAGTTTTCCTTCTCCTAGATTAACTGCTGGAAAAGCAGCTGGTCCAGATGGCACTCCAGCAAAGGCCATCAAAGATGTTGATACCTCTACAGAGATACGAGGGAAGGTCAAAAAGTAATGCCTCCTATTTTTTATGTATTTAAATACTGCATCGGTGTGCAATTTGTAAATTTAGCAGGATTCCTCAAACACTCTTCTGCACTGTATAGCATTACCAACCTGTTTCAGTAACAGGTGGCACCACTGTAACAGTTTAAAAATGGCTGCCAAAGACGTTCGGTTAAAACAACGTTATGTCATAGAATTCCTCAATGCTGAAGGCGAGACCCCAATTCGCATCCACGAACATTTGAAGAATGTTTATGGAGATTCAACAGTGGATGTTAGTCGAATAATGTGACAGGGGATGAGACTTGGGTTCATTTTTTTAAACCAGAATCCAAGAGGCAGTCAATGGAATGGCATCACACAACATCGCCTACAAGAAAGAAGTTCAAAAGTTCACCATCTGTAGGGAAAGTTATGGCTTCCGTGTTTTGGGATGCGATTGCAGAATTTGGCTGGACATTATTACCACATCCCCCTTACAGTCTCGATCTTGCACCTTCTGACTTCCATCTGTTTGAACCACTGAAAGAAGATCTTCACGGACATCACTTTGAGGACACCGAGGCCCTTAAACGTGCTGTACGCCAGTGGTTTAGGAAAAAGGACACAAATTTTTACCGTGCGGGGATACATGCCCTTGTGAGAAGATGGACAAAAACTGTAACAAATAACGGAGACTACATTCAGAAATAAATTTTTGAAGTTCAGACTTGGGGCTACATTTCAATGTGAATTTTATGTTTTCTTGCCTATTGAATGAAATTAAAAATTACGAGGCACTACTTTTTGACCGTCCTTCGTATTATACAAACTACTTGGCAAAGTCTGGGAGAGAGAGGAAATACCAGCATAATGGAAGGAAGGATATCTGGTTGTTGCCTAAGAAGGGACATTTACAAGTGTGCACAAATTATAGAGGAATAATGTTACTATCAATGCCAGTGTGGCCATTGCTGACTTGTCTACTGTACTCTACTTCACTATTTTATGGTCGTTAATGGGTTTCGTATCACTGCCCTTCAGCAGAATCACAGCGTTCGTATCAAACTCTTAAACCATGCTCGCTGACACATCAACACTTTAGGTGCGATGCCAACAGCAGACATTTTGTAACGATGAACAATAGAACTTTATTTTACACAATGATATGAGTGCAACTTGGATCTTGGCAAAAAACTTTACAGCAAACTTCTTCAGCCTTCAAAATACGCTGGCTAGCTAAACATAATGGTGTGACATTCAACAATAAATAAATCAGCTCTCTCTCTCTCTCTCTCTCTCTCTCTCTCTCTCTCTCTCTCTCTCTCTCTCTCTCTCTCTCTCTCTCTCTCTCTCTCCTCTCTCTATTAACTGCTGTAGTGGCTATTGGGTCCACAAGTTGAGAATCACTGCCTGTATACTCAAACAGGGGGTCCCACAAGGGGGAGTCCTGTCATCTACACTGTTCCTTGCATACATAAATGACATAACTGACAATATTCAACAAATAGCACACAATGCATCCTTTGCAGATGACATAGCCTTGTGGATCTCTGAAGAGCGTATCACTACTGCAAACATTCTGATGCAGCAAGCACTAACATCACTGGAAGAGTGGGCCAAAACATGGCTCATGAAGATAAATGAAGAGAAAACAACGTACACGGTATTTTCCCTCTCAACTAGACCTCAAAACTTCAAACTAGTGCTAAACGGAGAAAATCTTCATTTAAATGAAAATCCAAACTACCTTGGCATTATTTTTGATTGCCGTCTGACTTGGAAAAAACAGGTTGACAGAAACCGAATGAGAGCAAGACAAAGAATGGCAATTATGAAAAAACTTGCTGGAACAACTTGGGGTGCAGATGAGAAAGTGCTTAACTCTTTCAGTCCCAAGCAAAAAAGTGGGTTTGGCCCAAGCAAAAATGGCCACCCCAGTGCGTTTTTATTGTTGTTGTTTGGAAATATTTTTTTAAAATGTTCATATGCATAAATAACTTTGTTGTTGTATATGAAACTGAAGGTAATTGGATGTACTTTACTCTTGTGCTACAAGTATAAAAGCTTTCATTGAAAAATTATTAGTTATTCAAGGTAAAATGGAGGACAAAAGTAGAAGCCGGTGCAAAATTAGAGGAAAAGTATTCATTAAAATTCTTCTAAAATTGTTCCTCATAAGAATATCCAACATTAAAGTTTCAAAATGTCACAAACAGAAGTACTCTTACAAAGTACAATCAGATTTTAATCAATAAACACTCAGAAGATTGTTAATTTCACAAATTACAACAACAGGTCATATTGTTGTAAAACAGATGAAATTGTCAACCCGGTGTGTTTTTATTTGGAAATAATTTTTTAAAATGTTCTTATGCATAAATAACTTAGTTGTTGTATATGAAACTGAAGGTAACTGGATGTACTTTACTCTTGTGCTACAAGTATAAAAGCATTCATTGAAAAATTATTTGTTATTCAAGGTAAAATGGAGGACAAAAGAAGAAGCCGGTGCAATATTAGAGGAAAAGTATTCATTAAAATTCTTCTACAATTGTTCCTCATAAGAATATCCAACATTAAAGTTTCAAAATGTCACAAACAGAAGTACTCTTACAAAGTACAATCAGTTTTTAATCAATAAACACTCAGAAGATTGTTAATTTCACAAATTACAACAACAGGTCATATTGTTGTAAAACAGATGAAATTGTCAACGCGGTGTGTTTTTATTTGGAAATAATTTTTTTAAATGTTCTTATGCATAAATAACTTAGTTGTTGTATATGAAACTGAAGGTAACTGGATGTACTTTACTCTTGTGCTACAAGTATAAAAGCATTCATTGAAAAATTATTTGTTATTCAAGGTAAAATGGAGGACAAAAGAAGAAGCCGGTGCAAAATTAGAGGAAAAGTATTCATTAAAATTCTTCTACAATTGTTCCTCATAAGAATATCCAACATTAAAGTTTCAAAATGTCACAAACAGAAGTACTCTTACAAAGTACAATCAGTTTTTTAATCAATAAACACTCAGAAGATTGTTAATTTCACAAATTACAACAACAGGTCATATTGTTGTAAAACAGATGAAATTGTCAACGCGGTGTGTTTTTATTTGGAAATAATTTTTTTAAATGTTCTTATGCATAAATAACTTAGTTGTTAGAGGAAAAGTATTCATTAAAAACACTCAGAAGATTGTTAATTTCACAAATTACAACAACAGGTCATATTGTTGTAAAACAGATGAAATTGTCAACGCGGTGTGTTTTTATTTGGAAATAATTTTTTAAAATGTTCTTATGCATAAATAACTTAGTTGTTGTATATGAAACTGAAGGTAACTGGATGTACTTTACTCTTGTGCTACAAGTATAAAAGCATTCATTGAAAAATTATTTGTTATTCAGGGTAAAATGGAGGACAAAAGAAGAAGCCGGTGCAAAATTAGAGGAAAAGTATTCATTAAAATTCTTCTACAATTGTTCCTCATAAGAATATCCAACATTAAAGTTTCAAAATGTCACAAACAGAAGTACTCTTACAAAGTACAATCAGTTTTTAATCAATAAACACTCAGAAGATTGTTAATTTCACAAATTACAACAACAGGTCATATTGTTGTAAAAAAGAGGAAATTTCAGTTTATACATCAGAAAGATGGGAATTATATTATTTACACATGAATAATTGTTAGTAACTGCATCTTGTGCATAATTTAAATTTATTAATAAAACTTATTAGTTAGTAAAATGTAAAGTAAAATGGAGGCGGAATAAGAAGCAGGTAAATTTGAAAGAAATAGATATATTCTTACCTTGCTGAGCTGCTCCTGTTATGAAGATATTATCCATAGGAAAACACATAATCATAATCCATAGGAAAGCACAAAATCCATAGGAAATCACAAAAGATCACTTTCGATATCTTGTGAATATACTAGTCAATCTCAAAAATTTCTTCAAATATCTTACGAGCTTGATCTGACGTTAGGCCTAACCTTTTGGGACTACCATTCGAAGAAGTGGGTGTGGCCATTTTTTGTTAGAAAATATGCGCTTAAAAAAATCGCTTTAAAAATCTAAAATAAATATCTCAAAACAGAAAAACGTCCACTCTTAGAACACGTGCGTTATTTAAAAGAACGTACTTCCAGTCGGAAATGACGTTTTGGGTGGTTTGTGGGTAATTGTAATTAAAAACAGTCTCAAAAAGAGGCACATATACTAAAGGCTTTTTATAGTCGATTGGGTCAAGCGCGTCTAACCTCTGACGCTTTATAAAGTTGATTGGGACTTAAAGAGTTAAAACATTGCACACAGGGCGAGTGAGGCCAGTACTTGAATATGGCATAGCAGCATGGGCAACAGCAGCTAAGACAAACTTTGATAAAATTAGCAGGCTCCAAAATCAAGCAATGCGAATTACAATGGGAGGCATGAAGTCAACACCTATAAAAGAACTCAAAAAGATTACATGCCTTCAGCCAATGGAGGATTGAAGAGACTGCAGGGCTCAGCAACAGGCCGAAAAATTCAAAAGACTAACAGACCATCCAATGTGCCATAGAATGAATGCTCTTAGACGGCAAAGACTCAAACGAAGCAACTTTGTAGAATCAACCAAACCACAGATGAGAGCAGTTTCCATAAATGAAATATCCACTATTAAACCCATCTACACTGCACACGAGCTTCCAGTTTGGAAACAAAATCGTTTCCCTGAAATGATAGAAAACATTCCTGGAATTGAAAGAAAAAAGAGCCAAACTGCAACAGATAGAAAATCCATAGCGACAAAATACATAGAGAAACATTATCCACGCAACACCTGGACCCATGCATACACAGATGGATCAGCAATAAATGCAACAGAAAATGGAGGTGGGGGTGTCTTTCTGACCTTAAGCACTGGTGCAGAAAAAAGGCTGTCAGTGGCAACAGGACAATTCTCAAGTAACTTCAGAGAAGAGGCAGAGGCCTTGAAAACTGCAGCAGAGCTTATATTGACAGAAGAAAGCACAGAGAGACAAGTTGCTTTCTTTACTGATGCATAGTCAGTAATTGCAACTTTGAAAAGCCAAAATAATACAGACCTTGATGACCTCAGAATAGTGCTCCACAAGCTTTGTCAATGATTCAAAAGTGTTGTGATCCAGTGGATTCCATCTCATTGTAACATCACCGGTAATGATGAGGCTGACAGAATGGCAAAAGAAGGTTAACATCTACCCCATCCTGATGCAAGCATAAGGGGAGGTTTAACCCCCAAAAATGAAGAATTTCATTGAAAATATCAAATTTTAGATACATATTACACTGGAAAGTACATCCATTTGCCCACATTTCTGTATGTTTATTTTCACTAAAACCTTTGTGGATGATTTTATATAAATTTTTAAAGTATGTCAGGTAAGTGTATTTTTACCTAATTATATATGTAAAATATACAAATTGGTATATTTGTGATGCTATATTGCTTCTAATGCATGGATTTTAATTTTCGGTACCGTATTCATTTCCCTGAAGCAAACAGAATTCAAGTTTTTCAAACATAGTTTCATGTGTAAAAATAATTTTGACTGGCTGATTTTTATTGACCATGGGGTCCTTTGATGGGTCATCGAAATAATAACGTGGCTGGAGGTATTCCAGTAGAGTGGTAGGGTACCTCCTTATACGCAAATAAAGCTGCAAGTAAGAACGAATCACAGGATTCTGGTTCCTCCTGTGCGAGCTTACGTAAAATTTTAAGTAGAGTCCCGTTATATCTTTCCACTTGTCCAATCGATTGTGGATGATAAAATGTGCGGACGAGAATATTTTGAAAAATCCTAAAAACTTCCTCCATCAGTTTCTCTCTGAACTGTGAACCATTGTCAGTTAAAATCTGATAAGGGTGTCCTAATCTTGAATATATTGAGAGCAAAGCCTCTCCTACATGTACTGAGTCTGCTGAGGGTAGAGCAATCACTTCCCCCCGCATAGTACATGTCTACCAGAGAAAGGATGTATTTTTTCGGAAACTGATGAAACGCTTATACAGTCTGCTGAAATGAAGAATTTAATGAAAAGTAAGCTGCAAAGTATGACACAGAACATGGAATCAATAAAGGAAAATACCAGAGATGATTCCTACATAGCAGGGGGATACCGAGGTGAGTAAATTTTGTGTAAAAGTGTAATTCCTCCCTTTTTTCTTAATTTTCTCAAAACCTCATTTTTCACACAAATGTGGGCACGTTGCCCATGATTTTTCAAAAACTATTAGTGATACAGCAGTAAATTTTGGGCCACATACTGTACACATAGTGCTCATTAAAATAAACTAAAATAAAGGATATATGTTAACAAACTACAAAACTGTTAAGAAATAGCTAAGATACCCCCCTTAAAAATTTCAACTATTTTTCGATTGGAATGTTAAAATCCAAAAAAACTCGGATATCAAACCAATCAAAATTATTTTAGTATACAATCATTATCATATATTAACAAATGAAACAGCCAAATTTCATAACTCAAGTTGTACTCACATTTGAGATATCTTGGGCAACAAAATACCCCAAAAAAGCTAAAATTTGCCATTTTTTCACTGTTTTTCCGCCATAGATTGCAAGTTTTTAGTATATACCTCAATGTTTTGTATTTTTTTCAGTCATTTTGCTTGTATAAATGACCAGATATAGATATTAACTTATAATTCTGTGTTTTTCATTTTGGGGGTTTAACCACCCCCATCCTGATGCAAGCATAACTTTCGAGGAGGCAAAGGGTATTCTCAGAATCAGATACAGAAACAAATGGAATGTAGAACATCCAGGTCACACACAGAATGATGCTTACTACCAGCTCAACAGAAGAGAACAAGTGATAATCTTCAGACTCCGCACTGGCCACAACAGTTTGAGATACCATCTATTCAACAAGCTAAAGATAGGAACTACCGATCAGTGTAACTGTGGCACTGATAAAATGACTGCTGAACATCTGCTTCAAAGTTGCCCCTTATATGTGGTACAGAGAAAGTGTGTATGGCCGACGCCAGCTCCTTTCGTGGAAAAGTTTTATGGGGATTCAAATAGCCTCAAACTGACTACTGCTTTCTTTGAGAACATTCAAGTGGACGTCTGAGAGTGTACGAAGAAGAAGAAGAAGTCATTTTGACCAGAGTGGCATTTGAGAGTAAAGTTTGGATAATAGTGCATCTACTGCAACCGCAGATCAACCCAGAAACTTTGGGCTTTATCAAATGATGCATGAACTCTCTGCGGACAAAATGCTCTCTCTATCAAAGCTCAACACCAACTGATTTAATCTAAAACGTTGATTTACAACGACAACTATTTTCGATCCCTCCAGAACAAATCTTGCTCACAAACAAATACTGAAAACCTAAACCCTCATGAATCACGAATTGTTTAGTTTGACAATGAGCATCTATAGTATATACACTGTAACCCAGAAAGGAATGTAAGACTCATTTAGACCCCCCCCCCCCCCCCTTTCCCCATCTAAACTTCTATGTATTACTTCCCTTTGACCATAAAATAAAACTCGGCTAACAGAAAAATGAATCATAAAATGAACCTAACAGAATTTCATCCTCAAAGCAAACCTACCGGTTACCCCAGGAAAAGTATTAAACAGAATCATCCTTGAGAGATTAAAAGAGTCCATAGACAAGCAACTGAGAGATGAACAAGTAGGTTTTCGACAAAACAGATCCTGTACTGACCAGATAGCCACATTGAGAATAATATACTATTCGTCAAAAGTCAAGGGCCACCCTATTATTTTCAATACACTTTTATTTAAGCGCATAGAATGATTAAATGAAGGAAGTTTTTAGTAAAAATGGTGCAATATTTTCCTCTGACAGTCCTCTATGCACGTTAAGCATAAACACAACTCACCGACAACCATGGTGATCACGTGCAATTTGGTTTGCTGACCATAAATTCACATTTGTAATCTGTTTTTTCAAACTTCCGTACAACCAAACAGGTGAAGTAATCGTGCTGATTGACATTCCACGTGCAATGGTGACTTTTCATGAACAGAGTTCACTCTTAATTTGTTTTAAAATCAGCAGACTTAAGGTAGTTTCATCACATGCAAAAACCATGCCACAGAGAAGAAGTCTTGACACCTTACAAAGAATGAGGGCTGTAGCGTTGGTTGAAAGTGGTTTATCTGTCCGTGAGGTTGCTAGACGGCTTGCAGTGTCACACTCTACTATCCAAAGAATTTCGGAGAGATTTCAGGCCATAGGAAGTGTGGAGGATTGCCACCGGCCAGGTCGCCCTAGATGCACCAATAGACATGATGACCGGTACCTCTTGTTGTCAGCCCTGCGCCATCGAACAGTGACTTGTTCCACTCTAAGATGTCAGCTGAGACAGACTGTAAACGTTAATGTCAGTCAAAGCACCATTCCCAGACGTTAACATGAATTTGGACTGGCTGCTCGACGTCCTGCAGTCAGAATCCCTCTTACTCCTGCTCATCACAGAGCCCGTGTTGCTTGGTGTCGCGAGCACATCCGATGGACAAGGCAACAATGGAGTCAAGTTCTCTTCACTGATGAATCTCGCTTCACTGTGTCATTCAATGATGGCAGGATTCGAGTTTGGAGATGACCAGGAGAGCGATTTACTGATTACACAATTCGAGAGGTGGATCGTTATGGTAGGGGTTCTGTCATTGTCTTGGGAGGCTTCTACAGACACTGCAGGACCCCACTCTACATCATCCAAGGCAACTTGACCGGCCCAAGATACCAGAATGAAATCTTGAGACCAATTGTTCAGCCTGCTCTGGAGACCATAGGTGGTAATGCCATCCTCCAAGATGATAACGCTCGACCCCATCGAGCTCGTGTGGTGAATGAGTTTATTCAGCAACATGGGATCATCAGGATGGCGTGGCCAGCTCATTCACCTGACCTTTCTCCGATTGAGCACCTCTGGGATGTCCTTGGTTGAAGAATGTCAAAAAATCACCCCCTGCCAATGGATGTTGCACAGCTGACTGCATTTCTGCTTCAGGAATGGCAAGCTGTTCCTCGTGATACTCTTCGGACCCTTGTGGACTCGATGTGTCTACGCTGTCTTGAATGCCTTGCTGCAAACGGTGGTCATACCCGATTTTGAAATGTCTATTTGTCCAATATCTATTGTGTGACTTTTGAAAAGGTGGGTGACACACTTCACAGCTTCATTGCTTTTGAATGTGTGTTTCCATTTCTTTATGTGACATGTCAATTTGGTATTCAATAAATGCCGTTTTGACTGATACCAATTACGTTTATATCAGATTTGTTTTATGGTTTCAACCAAGGTTTTTCTAAGTGGCCCTTGACTTTTGATGAGTAGTATAGTTGAACAAAGTCTGGAATGGAACTCACCACTATACATTGGATTTGTGGATCATGAAAAGGCATTTGACAATCTAGACAGAGAATCACTTTGGAAATTGATGAGGCATTATGGAACGAACGAACGAACGAACTTTATTTTCAAAAGGGTTGAGAATTGGGCACGCAGGCCCGTCTGACATTCTGCCCTTCTTTTCTCTCGTCTTTTATATTGATTTCATTTATTCTCACATGCATTTTACCCATCAATGTAAAGTAATTCATCGTTGTAAAGGTAAAATAATAGCATACTCACATCCACAGTATCTAATCATAAACATGAAAATAAAATATGTTGAAAGTACAAACATGATCATTAAACCTACATTCGATATTATATCATTTGTTCAGAAAAATAATCACATTACGAACGAACGAACTTTATTTTCAAAGGGTTGAGAATTGGGCAAGCAGGCCTGTCTGACATTCTGCCCTTCCTTTCTCTCGTCTTTTATACTGATTTAATTTATTATCACATACATTTTACCCATCAATTCAAGGAATTCAACGTT